>JARHVA010004873.1:745000-1017500 GCA_037957365.1 Torreya grandis
GAGATTAAGGCTTAACAGGTCCACTCTAAGATAAGTATTTCTAACCCTATACTCTTTCCTTTATTTAGTTAAGAGATAGATGTTTCTTGTTTCTTAGTGAATGAATATATGTATATCTTTGACTAGGTTATATCTACATGAAATTACGTTGGTGTGGCTATATGATTACTTATACTTGCTATATTCCATTTTAGGTTGCCTAGACCCCTATTTTTTAACCATGAAACCTTACCAATTATTATCATTGTAACCATTCCATTTTATCTTAGTTTAATTTACTCGCATAACTAATTTGATTATTTACTTTAAAATTTAATTTCATAGAATTTTAGTGATAAATAATTCCTTTTGTGATAGGCTTAGGCTTTGGAACCCTTTCCTCCTAGAATTTGTGACATAGGAAACCCTATATTACATCTATAGATTTCATTGGTCATTACCAAACAAATTAAGTATAAGGGGATTTATTTGATCAAAATTATCCAAATATGAGTCCATTAAGATAAGATAGGTATAGGTTAATCATAGACTATGCATACAATCTAGGAACCTAACATGAATCTTATCTCACAAATTTATGTTTTTCTTTCTAACTTCTTAGTGAAAAATATTTAAAACCTTCAGCCAACTGTATCAACCAACTTGATATAGTTTTATTTATATATAAAAATGGTATCAAAAAAAATGATATCATTATGTGTCTTTTCAATTACATAATCCTAGTTGATATAATGTTTTTCTTAGCTACCATTAGTGTTGTAGTTTTTTTCCAAACCATATCAGCCCAATTGATGTAATATATTTTTCCAGACTCAATAAATAATTGTATTGGGTAGGATAATATTTTTTAGTTTCCTATAACCAATATTTTCATCAAATTTTCATGACCACCATTTCAGGGGATTCCTCATGGTGAAATTATCTGATACCTTTTCTCATGGTTGAGGATCCCAATGATACTCTTACCACTTATGATGATACTTATAGTGAGAGCAAAGATTGTCAATATGGTCCTCCCATTTATGATGATCCCTATAAGGATCCTAATGACATCACTTTTGACTCTTTTAACATTGGTGAAGATATCTATATTAACCTTTTAGGACTTAATGTATGTAAATCCTATGTTTGATTAAAGGGTTGAGTAGACTAAATCAGGGAAATAATATGCATTAATTATATTCACTAATTTGTTCCATAATTTACTAAATTTAACTTTTATAAAAATAGTAATAAATATTACAAATAAAGACTTAGCTAGAAAACACTTGATACAGATGATATGAGTGTTGGAAACTAAGATGAAAGTTGGTCTAAGTGTTGTAAACTAGATCCCTATATAATAAACCCTCCTAGACATTCACCATAATTGGACACTAGTGCCATTATTGGTAAAGTGGTAGTAGTCTTCAGATATTGGCAGTAGTGTCCTCTATGCAAGACTATCCTAAGCTTTTGAGTACACCTGTGTTTGGATTCTTGGGTTTTGTTCTTACATGCATGAATTTTGGAAACATGTATTATTCTTGTAATGACTAATTTATTTTGAAAACCCTAATCTTCCATACCATTAAGACAAGAGATAAAAAGTGTGTTTCTTAGTAGAGTAGGCTACACATCCTCAAAACCCTATTGTGAAGAGAGTTACCTACATACTCATACTTTGAGGAGGGATCAATCCTGATGTAGTTATCCCAACCTAAATATTGGTGCAAGTGCAAGTGATGCTAGTATGATAGTGTCCTTGAGTACCTTCAATGTGCTTGATATTATAAATTTGAAAAATCTAAGATTAGGGTTGTTGTAGATGGTAGTATGTAGAATTAAGATGGAATAAGGATTGATAACCTTAATTATGCTCAAATTATTTTGTGTTTGAATGTGTATTTTACATCTAATTTCTATCTAGTGGATAAAGGGCTAAAATTCATGTATTTATACCATTTTGTTGCTTGTTTGGATGATAAAATATGTCTAGGCTGACCTTAAGAGGATTTAGTTTTTGAAAATATATTGAATCAATAAATTTAGGGCAAAGGACACATTAGTGCCATTTTGGGGACATTAGCACCATGTAGCACTAGTGTCCTTATTATGGCACTAGTGTCTAACTAGCAGAACACTAGGAATGAAGGGCTTGGATCAAGAAGTGAGGGTCTATGACTACTTTTAGACTAACTAGGGATGCTTATGGCCTGAATGAAGGTCAGACAAGTATGTTAATAGGATCTAGGATATGTCTAGGGCTAAACTAGGAATAGGTAGGCTCAAGTATCACTCTTAACACTCAAATACCACTTTTGGGTGATTATATTTTCCCCTCCTTTATTCTATAAATGCATCAAATTGAAATTACTAGAATAAAGGAAAAAGAAGCATACTTGTACTTACTTAGGAAGTGAATCCCATGAAGCTAAATTTGAGTATGTGAAGCTGAGTATACATATGAGAAGCATGCTCCAATGCATGTCCTAGACTTATCTAGGAAGTGAAGCTCATGAAACTAAATCTAAGTATGTGAAGCTGAGTTTGCATATGTGAAGCATACTCTAATGTATGTCCTACAAATGAAATGTCCATAAATTAGTCCTTACTTAAGAGATATCAAAATAAAAAGACTATGCTAAGTAAATAAATAAAATTGAGTAAAACTAAGTAGATAGTAAATGAATGAATACACCTCAATGGGTACATGAACCAATGTATGAACCTAGTGAAAACATATGTGTGTGCATGCAAATAGTGACCAATCAGTGAATAGATTAGACTGAGTTGATCTATTTCTTAATCCTGATGTATGGTTAGCTCAAGAAATCAATATGATTTTAACTCCATCATTTCCCACCCCTTCTTGGTGGATCACAACCTGTGAATAGCTTGGATTAGATTAATAGTGTGTCCAACCCTCTCATGTGGGTGGATACAAAATTCTCCATCATTGACCATTTATGTTTAGTATATTAATCTAAAACTAAACTACATAAATTACTTTAAATGTCTATCTGAGTATATCTAAATATGTATGTTGTATTTGTAGCCACTTGGGTATATTAGGTGGCTCCAAGCCACTCGAGAATGCCAACCACTATAGATGGAGTAAGGCATGAAACTGGTGACAACTTGGAATATGATGTTAGATGTATATAATGTATATATTGATATGGAATTTGTCATTCCATTTAATCAACTGGTGTGTAATTGAGCGTATGACAATAATGTGCCATGCACATGTTGCCAAATTTGATATCTGAGTATATGGATTCTAGATTGAGTTATAATAAACTATATCTAAGTATCTAAAATAAATATGGGAATGGTCATGCCATGCATGATGAACCCAATATGAGTAAATTGATATATATATGATCTAAACTAGTATGAATTTGAGCAAAATAGAGTATAACTAATAAATTTGTAACTGAATCTATACAAACCTATAATGTACCAACTGTAATGTTTTGGCCAATCTAAATTATTCTAAAATTGAGGCTACTAGACAATAGAAACATATCTTGGATAGTATCATCATGTGGTTCTAGTGTACCCATTTGGGTGTTAATGTCCTTTTGGTCTAAATTTGGTACCACTATATTGTGTTTACCTATGTCTAATTTTTTAAAACTAAGCTTGCATGATGAAAAATGTACTATGAGTGCAATATAGGATCCTAATCTCTGTGAAAAGCCCTTGTGACTCCTCCCTCTTTTGAAGGAGTTTTTTAAACTTGTGTAATAACTATCCTCAAAATAAGAATCTCTATAAATTGTGTGTTAGCTGGAGTATATATGATAACTATGTGATAATCTAATATAATGTGCATACATAACATCATAATGTAAGAGAATCTGAGCATAAGTATGTAATGTAAGATGTATGTCATGTCTATTATTCCACAAGGGTGTCAAGGTATATGTAATAAATGTATGCAAAAAAAATTGAGTAATTGAGTAGCTAATTAGGGGGATGGGGCATGATGTCCATCATGACACCTAAGTAGGAAGGGTAGATGTATGAGGTCCCTTATGGCATTGAAATCTAGTCTGTGTAATAAGTAAAGACAAGTGTCATGGCCATGATGCATAAAATAAAGCATACATAAAAACACATGAGGCACAAAAAGTAGGCCAAGGGACCACAACACAAGGGACATAGTCACATGTCACTAAATCTAAGAAAACAAGACATATAAGGACATGTTCAAATATTCAAATATGCAAGCAACAAGAAAGTTGGATTAGAGCCAAAAAGAAGGACATGTTCAAATTTCCACATACACAATCAAGAAATCATACATAAGGACATGGGAAAATTTCCAAAGCATACATACTATGAATAGAAGTGGTGTAGAGATAAATAATAATGGCATATTCATATTCCCTCGAATAGAAGAAGCATAAAAATACAATAAATCAGGTAATAAATAAATTAAAGTATGCATGAATATGTAATACAAATATGTGTAAGATCTAGGATGTACATATATTGAGTCTAAAGTAGTAATATTTTAAAAAAATCTGAGTATGAATATCTATGATCAATATCAAGATATAATAATGCTAAAATTGGAATGTAAAGTATATAAGGATAGAACCTAGGGATCAAAATTGTGTATAGGATGCCCCTATGTGGGTGAATGTGTTAATTGAAAAACCATGAATCAGTGTATGTGCCCCTAGTGGGTAGATAATAGCAAGTCTAGATCAGTGTAATAAGCAATCTACAAGCACTCAGTAAGAACAAGTGAAGCATGTATGTATGATAAAATAAACTATAATAAGATAGATAACATATGTAGTGTCTAGAAAATATAATAAATGTAAACATAACAATGCATACAATATGTAAATTTTGTGTTTTTTGAGTAATATGTGAATATTTTTGGTTTTTTTTAATTTTGACATGTTATATTTTTTGAGTAATTGTGATGTAACTACCTATGGAATAGGTAAAAGATACTCATATGGAAGACCCTCAACTTTGACCACCTAATTTGCATATATGTATTTCATGAATCTATGCACTATGGATGGGATGGATCATAGATAATATATCCATGGCCTACCCAATAACATATCAAACATTCTTTCCCTAAGTACTACTAAGAACTAAGTGGCCACATATGCTAGTGTAACCTGTAAAGGAAGCACAATCTCCCTGATGGATCTTTGAACATGACCACTAAAGCCATTGATAACTGTGTCTATAGAGAATATATCTTGATTTAATACCCCAAATATTGTAAAAGTGTCATAGTGCACATGATAATTCTTAACCCATTCTCAATCATAACACTTTAGAGAAGACAATGATCTATGTAGGCTTGTACAAAGAGTGCATGTAAATATGTATCATCATCAACAATCTCCTATTCTAAGAAGGTGATGAGTGGTTTAGATGGAACTTTATTTTGGTACATACCAATGATATTGTGAAATGGGTGTGCATCTTATGTAATATTATGATATCAAGATGGTGGTGGATGTGTCTGATATGTGTAGTGAATATCTAAAGTGTTCCCTGCCTCATTCACTATGTGATTTGGGAGTGGCTCTGAGATTATATTTAATGCCTTAGTTTCCATTTTTTTTACTTTTGGTGCCTTTATGGGTGTGACCACATTGATAATGTTAGCCTCAATCAAATATTATATGGCATGGTGCCCTATGATACTCATAAAATGCATTAGAATCATCTCTTTGGAAGAGGTTATGTCATATCAACCTCTTTGATAGGAGGGAGAGATAGACATTGCATTCCAAGAGCTTCTATAAATATGTGCTAGTGATGATGGAAGGTTGGTGAAGACTCTATGTGGAAGATCTAATAAAACCAAGTGAGGAAATGGATCTGAAGCTGCATTAACTATGGCCTTTAGATCACTCTTGTTATTGATGCCATTTACCTTGTATGGAGGCTTATTTGAACTCTTCGTAGTTAATTCTGATCTATTGGTATAGTTTAGTTTTCCCATTGATATAAACTTGACCTCTATTTATTTTATTTTGTGGAACAAATATGTGAATGTTGAAAACTTATTAAACAAGATCACTTTGTGTAATGTTGGTAGCAGCCTCTATTTGAACATGTCCTAAAGTTATTTGTCTAGCATGGGGATAGTCAATTTATCTAATATAGTCTTGTATCATAAGATGTACTATAAAATAGTTTCATTTGAATTTTATTTCAACTATGTAATTTGAGCATATGAGATTTTGTCACTAATATTTATGGATAAGTGTGTTAAAGACATGTTTGTCAAAGGATTGAATGTTGTGATGGATTGATTTGGTAAGTCATAACACCAATGTAAGTCATAATCCTTTAAACTTCATGGAATCAACTTTGTAATGAGCCAATCATTGAACATGTAGTCCAAACATGATGTGTAAAAAGCTTAGAGATGGCGTTCTAGGTCACCCTTACCATCACACAATGTAAGTTTAGGTGCCACAAATATAGATGAAAAGGGAGTTGATGCTATGTGGTATGCCAAAGATGTATAGAAGAGAACATTAGAATTCAAGCCATGTGATGGCCTAGTGTCTCCATTCTCAATATGTAAAACCTTAGTTGTAGAGTATGAACCCCATGCATAAGGTATTATACATATGGAGCGGAGGAACTAGGCATAATTGGTGTAGTTGTCATTAAAGGCTATTAAATTACAATTGTTGGTCGTGATAGATGAGTTGGCCCCACTATAGGTGTAACAATGTTATTATTTGGGGGATTTGAATATTGACCATTATTTGATTTATTCTTAATTTCCATTATGGATTGTAAAATTTATTCATGATCAAGGGGTCATTCTTGAAGTCTATCTCTGAAGATCTATAATATATAATCCTTATTGATAACTAGGTTCTCATTGTCAAGTGGAGGGAGAGTATTCTAATTTCCACCTTGTGTATCATCTTGATCTTTAGTACTTATCTAATCATTAGTTGTAGATGCACTTTCTTGTAATTTATTATTTTGATACATAACATTTCTTGCCAAAAATTGAGTAGGTGAAGATGCATAAACATGATTGACACTAGTTTTCCCTGGGGACTTTTATCTTGTAATCTAAGTTTCCAATGTTGTAATATTTTCATGTGATAGTTTATTTTGAGTTTGTAATTTTGAAATGAACTTGCTCATATTGATAATCTGATCCTTTAGAGTCTTACAAGTGTAAACCCTAATTACTTATGATTTAACATGTAAGCACACATCTTATACAAAAGAGGTGTGAATAGGTTGAGTATGGGGATTAGTGATAATGGTATATGTTACTTCATCTCATGGAGGAGTAATAGCATGGACCTGGTTAGAGGGAAAGTATCCATGACCCTCATGGAGATGAGGAGGAGAAGGATATTATTTCATGTGAATAAGATATGACATTAAAACTTAAAACCTGGTTGTTAGCTTATACAATAGATCTTTAATGCATGTACAGATTTGTTTCTTAATTGAATTTTGCATAAGATAAAAATAAAATGATAGAGATATAATGAAATATGACATACATTTAAACTGATACAAATCATCATATATACATGTGTTTATGTCTTTTCTGAGTTCATTCTGAATTAAGGGGAACAAACATGCAAATGAAAATATTAAACTTTACAACAAAAAGTGAGACATTTTTTCTATCATTATTATCATGATTATATCAAATAAAATAAAAAATATATGGATTTAAAATCTAAATGCTGTAAATGTAAACCTTAGGGTTATCTAGGTTTAGGGTTTGAGCAATGTTTGAAGTAAGTCAGGTTCACCAAATGTTTTAATCTTTTATGACTTAATGCATTTAAATCCTATGTTTGATTAAAGGGATGAGTAAAATAAATCAATGAAATAATATGAATTAAATATAACCATTGATTTGTTATAGAATTGACTAGATTTGAATTTTCTACAAATAATAATAAATAATGAAAATAAAGATTTAGCTATAAAACACATGATATAAATGATCTAAGTGCTAGAAACTAAGATGGAAGCTAGTTTGAGTGTCATAAAATATATCCCTATGTCAGAAACCCTCTTAGGTAGTAGAACCACAATTAGACAATAGTGTAATTATTGGTAAAGTGGTGGTAGTGTCCTCTGTGCAGGATTGTCTTGAGATTCTAGGTACACCTATGTCTAGATTCTTAGGTTGTGTTCTTATATTCATGAATTCTAGAAACTTCTATTATGCATGTAATAATTGATTTGGTATGAAAAACCTAATCCTCCATACCACTCGGGAATGAGCTAAAAAATGTGTTCATTAGTAGGGTAGGTTGGACATCCTCAATGTACCATTGTGAAGAGAGTTGTCTATAGACCAATACTCTAAGTAGGGATCAAGCTCAATGTATTTCTCCCCTATTAAGTGTTGGTACAAGTTCAAGTTATTCTAGTATGATAGTGGCCTTGAATGTTTTTGAGATTGGAAAATATGAGCTTAGGGATGTTGTAGATGGTAGTATGCAGAAATAGAGTAGAATAGGGATTGATAACCTTAATTATGCTCAACTTATTTCATGTTTAAATGTGTATTTTATATTTGATTTCCATCTAGTGGATAGAGGGATAAAAGTAATGTATTTATACCATTTTATTTCTTGTGCAAATGATAAAATATGTCTAGGCCAACCTTAGAAGGCTTTAGTTTTTGAAAATATATTCATTCAAGAAAGTTATGATAAAGGACATTAGCACCATTTTGGGGACTCTAGTGCCACGTGGTGCTAGTGTTATTATTATAGTGTTAGTGTCTAACTGGCAAAACACTAGGAATAAAGGGCCATAATCAATAAATGAGGGTTTGGGTTTGATTTTGGAATAACTAGGGATACTTGTGGATCACATGAAGGATGGATAAGTGTGATAATAGGCTTTAGGATAGGTATATGGCTAAGCTAGGCATAATTAGTCTCAAGTATCACTCTTATAACTCAAATGCCACTTTTGGTTGATTACAATATCCATGAGGATATTCCCCTTTATGAACTTGATGATCATTATTACTAGGGTGAAAATACCAATGAGAATGACCATGATCTTTCTCCCTATGATATTTATGATCCTTACACTTGTATTTATATTCTTATTCATGATGATCATATTTGTCCCACTTTTATCACTTCTCACATGGTTTAAAATCAATATCATGATTTTCCCATTTGTGATGGTGACTCTAATGGAGGTGAAGACCCTAACATGATATAAAATTATCCCATTGGTGTTTATGATTATAATTTCCCAATATTTATCAATCCCAACATCAAATCAAATAATTATGCGCATGTTTTAATTGATGTCTACCCACCCTCTACCTCACCATTGGAATTCCTTAGAAGAATGAATCATTAAACCTCTATTCATATTCAACCAAATGTTGTTAACTCATCAACTCATGAATAACACCTAATTCAAATGCCTACCACATGGCACATTATAGGCTATTTTGATCCTTGATCCTATATTAAAATTCATAATCATGCTTCAGCCTCTCCAAATTACCACCAAAATCATTTCATTCTAATGATATCAGCTAGCCTGATACCATTTAGTTTCACATACCTACAATCAATTGCATCAACATGATCCAAAATGTGTTGTTACAATTCTTTTTGCTCCATCCAAATGTATTAACCATGACCCAAAATGTGTCAATATAGTTATTTTTCATTTAGCTAACTGCATTGACCATGATATAGAATGTGATGATATAGTTTAATTTATTTCACTATAATGTATCAACTTGGCTGATATAGTTCATTCCTATATCATCATAAAATTTATCAACCTACCCAATATAGTTAATTTTAGTCCTTTTTCACCAGACTATAGTGACCTCTTCACTACAGTCAATTTCAATATTTTTTCATCAAACTATACCAATTTGGTTGATAAAATCTATTTCAGTCATGATTAAATATACTATATTTACCTAGATGATACAATTCCTTTTACTTATGTTACTCTAGATTGTATAAATCTAGCATATGCCATACATCATAATTTTATATCACCTTGTAAAGATCTTAACATTATCTTAGATGCAACATTTATTAATTTAAAACTAATTTACATATATTTTGACATCATTACTAAGATTGTAAATATTTAGGTTACCTTCATTTTACCTTTATCTCACAAGTTAGGGCATCATGCAATGCCCATCTTTTTATTACTACACATATTGAGGCACCTTACGCTACCAATATTTTAGCCTTTGAGGCATCTTACAATACCCATGATTGATTTTATACATGCTTTTGGGGAATATTATAATGCCCATCCTCATTATCTTAAATTATTTATCTCTCATCCTTACCATGAGGTAGAAATAAAGAACCTTTCACACATTATAAACAAATAAATTCAACATCAAGAAACTTTTTGAGACACATATGCTCTTCTTCAATATAGTCATTAGTATATAATTTTTTTATTATTTTATCTCATATTTATACATTCCATTTACTTTCCCCCTCTTTTTGGATGACCATTTACTCTCCCCCTCTTTTATGATGATTATATACTTTCCCCCTCTTTTGGGATGATTGCTTGTATGATTGTTTCTTTTTAGTTCTTTATTATTTTTATTTTTGGCTTTTGCTTCCCTTGAGGATCTTAGATATCACCTTTAGGTTCTATATATTTTTTACTTACACCATTGCTTCCTTTTTAGTTATTTGGTATTATTTTTACTTTTGGCCTTTGTTTCTCTTGTAGAGCTTACAAGTTTTCACATTTATCACAATTTTATCATTTTTGCCTTAATATCCTTATGATTACTTGGCCCCTATTTATTTTATATATTTTTTGGGATGATTACTTACTTAATCCCTCCTTTTTTATTACTATTTACTTTCCTCCTCTTTTAAGATGACTACTAATTTCACTAGTACTCATGCTAGATCTCTTGTAGGTTAGTACGACTTCCCTAGTGACATGACTATTATAGCATAACCCATAATTTTTTGAAGCATTATTATTCATCTTTATGATCAGATAAAAGCATATTATTTCATTATATCATTTTTATTACATGGATAGATTGTAATGCCCAAATTTTTTATTCAAATGAAACCTATAAAACACTTTTTTTTTCTCCTTCTCTTTTACAACACTAACTCCGCACAAGTAAACACTTCAACCATTAACATAAATATACTAATGAATGGATAAATTAAATGAATATTATAATCCCATGTAAATTATAAAATTCAACCTTAAAGGTATAAAGACCTACTCAAGGTATGTTATGTGCAATGTAGACACTCAACTTCTATTTTGAAAAACAAAATACATAAAGGCCTTAGACAAGCTAGATGCGACTAAGCTATGTCGACTACACCAGAATTAATGTACAATATTATAGTCAAATTTGATACTCAATGGATATAAATTATATCTTGGATTAATGAAACCAAAATTTACATTCGTCCCAAATGGTATAAAAAGTGAGTTATCAATAGTTTGTTGACACATTGTTTTCTGCAACTAAAACTGTAAGCATGATAAACCTATGTAAGCAACCAAACTCTTAATTAGACAAAACTTAAAAAAAATTATCATAATACCTATGAGTACACTATTCAAGGTTAATCATTTATGTCTAAGAGGAGTTACCTAATCTTGATGCATCTAGACTTGACTAGCTCACCTCACAATCAAGTTATAATTTTGTTAAATCACCTATCAAATGGTGATGGTAAAAATACCCCCATGACATAGAAATTATTTTTATAAGATATTATATATTATATTATATACATGTTACCACTAAGACCCTAAAAAAATAATCTCCAATAATTTAAATGATAAAATGAATTGACATTCCAAATAGGTTTTAATGAAAGAAACTATTCTGCTAAGTAATTTCTTGAATAAATGGGTTCAAAATTTATTCACTAAAAATAGTAAAAGCATCCAAAATTATTAAATAAATTTTTTTGTATTAATTTAAAGATTAAAAAAATCACTATCAACTACCAGTTTTATTTAAATATTATCATAGATATTTTTGGTAACTCAAATTTGAAATGACTTTACATGTTGTAAAAGAAATTAGTTGCAAAAAATTATCAAATGCCTCTAGAGTTGGATCCACTAGAAGGTATCATAATGAGTTAAAAAAATTATGGCTGTATATATCAATTCATGTGATATAATTATAGAGTCTAAAAAAATTAGTTTACCAAAATCTCAAGTTATATTAATTTGAGCCTATTTTTAGAACAACTTCGTAGATAAAATCTAAATTCAGCAAAAATTCTAAAATGAAATGAATTTAGAATCATGCCACCTTAAATGAAAAACATTAAGGTAAATTAAATTTCAATATTCATAGGATTATATGAAGCTAATAAGAATAGGAAACAATCTCGATTCAAAATAATTTGACTTTTGGAATATTTTACAATAATGATTTTGAGGAATCTCCATGGAGAAAATGACAATACAAAGAGTTTTATCTTACAAATGCCATGGAAAAAGGATAACCATTTCATAATTAAACAATAAAAAAGTAATTATGGTGCCTAATATCAATTTTTGTAACTTAAGAGGATTGGTAACGAGTCTTAATTTGGTTTAGGATCACTTTAATTATTTATTTACATTAAATTCTGAGAGGAATTTTTTACTTGTTACAAAACAAAAGTTGATGCATTTAAGAAAAATATTATTAGTTTAGGTTGTTAATATGGTAAAACTACAATTAGATATATAAATAAGGATACACTAAATTTATTAGGACAAGTCATCTCTTAAATTCAACAGTTGATAACACCCATTTTCCTCACTTAAAGAAACGTGAGATCTGAATACAAGATTATTTGACTAGTAGACGATAATCTAAAATTTCATTTGATCAATGTTGTATAAAGTAAATTTACTATTATGATTTAATTTGAGATGTTAACTTAACAAAAATAAGTAGTTTCATTTAATTTTACAACTCAATTAATTCTTTAAATAGTAGGACAACTAAGGATGGACTACTAATCCTTGTTAACAATTGTTTTAATACTTCTATAATTTAAAAAGACAAATTTATTTTCCCTTTTCTTTATAAAACATTCTTCTATTTATCAATAACATTTTTGTAACTATTCTTATATTTATTAAGCAAATTAGATACCTTATATGATTGTTACAAATTCATATAACAAGAGGTTTATAGACTTATTATGCAAGACTATTCCAAATAGACAAATTTCAAAGAATAGGATATTTATGAATTTTTCATCAACAATAGAAATAAGATTATACAATTTATTTGATTCAAATCCTAGACAACAAAACTATAAATACAAGGACAAATTCCTATCATTACACCACTTCACAAATCTAGCCACACCTACATCCTATACTAAAACATAGGCATAAGTGTCGGCTGAGGCTAAGCAAATAAAAATGCCCTCACAACATTCTCTTTAATTTTTTTAGGGTCATAAACAAAATAAACAAAGAAAATCAGCATTCATTTAATAATGATATATATATACACACAAAAATTCAATAAGGATAAAATAGTTAAATTCCTCCCAACAATAGAATTAAACAAGATTTTAAAAAACTCAAACAAAACCATTAACATCAAGTGAGATTAAATTTTATGAAATATTAATAATGACCTATAATACTAAGCATTGTTCATATATTATAATAATAATAATAATAATAATAATAATAATAATAATAATAATAATAATAATAATAATAATAATAATAATAATAATAATAAAGGTAACATCCACCCAATAGTAGAATTAGACAAGATTTAAAAAAAAAACTCAAACAAAACCATTAACACCGAGTGAACCTAAATTTTATGCAATATTAATAATGACATATAATACCAACCATTGTTTAACCATTTTAGGGCAACAAGATTTCAATAAGTACCTATCTAGTATTCATTGGAAGTTTTAGCATAAGGGATAGCAAACAAAATTAAAATCTCAAACACAAACACATTATCATTACCATCTCAATAAGATCACTAGATAAAAACTGACGTAATATAATTTTATCTCAAGAATCTTAGTATGACCAGAAAGTTTAAATATAATACAAGAAATAAATAGTTTAATTATTGACCACAATTATTTATGTTCTTAACTTGACAATAATATCTCATTTCTAAAACTTCCGAATTTACAAATCACTATGTATATGTATTTATTATCAAAATTATATTGATAAATTACTCACTTTTTCTATGCATATTTGTGTGTGTGTGTGTGTGTGTGTGTGTGTCTAATATGAATTTTAGATATAGGTAAAATGGCAATGACTTCTCATGATAGGGTTTCAATGATGAAGGTGAGATCAGTGATTGTAGTAGAGCTAGGAGATGGGTCTTTATAACATAGGTAGTTGGTAGGTCCTTCTAGGGAGAAACCAATCAAAACCAATAAGAATGAGTAGTAGATGGAGTTAAAGGCACTAGCATAGGAGTATGGTGGAGTTAGAGTCATGATGGGAGGAAATGATAACACAATGGTCTAGATGCATAGAGCACTAATGATGCATGCTCTGAGAGGTATGTCATTTAGGGGTGGTAGATAGGTGGACATTTCTCAGGTTGAGCATATACCATTATATAAAGCATGGACAAAGGGTATGGCACCTTTTTTGGCTGATCCATATGGTAGAACCATTGCATGGCTCTAGGCTATTTATAGGAAATATAAATTTTGTTGGAATAAAAAACCCATCCTCCATCTTATACCCTCAAACCCCCTTTGTGAAAAAATGAAATAGAGATAGGCTTCCCTTTAGATGTAATATATAAAAACTAGAGAAGCAGAGGATGTAAACCAAATGTTTGACAAAATGCATGTATAAAATATGGCTTACAGCATAACAAGTCTGGGGAAAATCAAGGGACCTAAGATTGTTTATAAGATGGATATAAATTTGTATAATCATTTCATAGTAGATAAACAAACTATTAAACTATTATCCAAATGATAGGGATATAACTTATGGTCAAAACTCTTTCTGGTAAAATAATTTATCTCTAGGTCAAAAAATGACCATATATTTGATCTAAAAGGGAAGATAGAGCAAGCACAAGGGATTCCAAAGGATAAGCAATGCCTTATTTTCAAGGGTAGATAACTAGAAGACCAAAAACATCTTATGTATTACAAAATTGGGAAATATTTCACTATTAGTTTGATGCTCAGACTGTGGGGTGGAGGAGTTGATCTAGGGAATCCATCAACATCAAAACCTTCTTTTAAAGAAGCGATAAAAAAAACATCCAACATACTTATGGATAGGATGTCCTCTTCCACTCCAAAATCTTATGTTGTGGATCATATTGAAGATGTATAGATGGTGTATATTACAGCTGAAAGGGTATTCAAATATCAAGAAGCCTTAGAAAAGTAAGCAGCCATTTGCAAATTCAATGATTTTTGGCCATCCATAATAGGATTATACCAATGGTTACATAGCTTTTGGAATAATCAGTGTGAGATCATGCTATGATCCAAAGGTTTTTTCATAATGTATTTTTCAAAAATGGTAGACTATCAGAGATGCCTTATAGAGGTTCCATGGTTTAGGGAAATTGTGGGGCTCTACATCTCTCTTTGGACCCCAGATTTTGATCCTACAATGCACTCTATCACCAAAGTGCCTGTCTAGGTGAGGCTTCCCAATTTACCTCTACACTTTGCTTGCACTTTTATAGAGATAGGTAACTCACTAAGCACATATATTAAATTTGATAAAGATAAAATTCTTGTTGGGTTGTATGCATATGACCAAATATGTGTTGAAATTGATCTCAACCAAGGACTACTAGATAAAATCATTTTAAAATGTGGAAAATTTCATCACATTTAGATGGTGGATTATGATAACACAACTTTTAGATGTAGAAACTTTAAATTACCAAGACACCTTCATGCTATATGCTCCCAGGCACGAGCCCATTCTCATAAGAAAAAAATCATGAAAATAACTTCCCAAAGATGGAAATATTTGATGCCAGAAGATTTAGATGGAGAATATGAGGAAGGTTAGAATACAACAGAGATAGAAAAGGATATACATATAGATATTGAAACTCATGGTTAGGATTTTGTCTATTCTAAGATGGGGAAATGTGAAGATATAAATCCATCTAGGAAGATGGATATGAATGATTCATTATCAGGAGGGATGAAAAGATCACATGAGTCTAAAAGCTCAGACTCTGATAAGGAACATAGGATATCGCATAACCCCCCAAATATTTAATATATAGAACTATAAATAGTCATGATGGAGCCTTCCCCAGGGGTGTGGTAAGAGGTTAAAAAGAAGAAAGGAAAAAAGGGAAGGATAGAAAATTATATGGGATATATCTCCCATTAACAATTGGTCTATATTTATACATAGGCTAGTGATTTCTACCTCTTTATGTGTCTTGTCTGATACATATTTGTTGGTTTCCTCCCCTTAGAGGTTCTTGTGTCAAGGTGTACTTTTCCCTCATTATTGTTTTGAGATGCCACTTTTGAGCTCTCTCTTACTGGATATATCTTTTTACCACAATTTGAAATAAAAGGTATGGATATTTTTCTTTATATATGTGTGTGTGTGTGTGTGTGTGTGTGTGTGTGTGTGTGTGTGTGTGTGTGTGTGTATATATATATATGTACATTTAAAAAAAATAAATCTATATAATAATATACTATGTAAATGTACATATTTTTTAAGATAAAAAAACCAATGTGGATTACAAAATACTTACTCAAACCCTCAACATTTGAGGAAAAGTTTGGCAAAATAACCAAAAAAATAAACATGATTTAAATGAAAATGAAACTATTCTTCAATGCTTAACTTCTCTATTAATCTATACAAAAATAAACTAATTCATGAGTGAGAGACCACTTTCTTGGTTAAACATGTATCTTCTTATTCTTCTTCTTCTTCTTCACTCCTTGGTTGGGTCTCCTAGGAGTAAGATCATCAATAGAGGCAAGAACTTAGCAAGAGAGATGAAGCTCCAAATAAATGCAATAATGGAGGTAACTATTTGGAAAGAGAAATGAAATTACAAAACCCTGAGTTGGTTTTGCCAAGTTGCATAAAGACTTACTTATAATATTTTATTTTAATTTTATTTATTTATTTTTCTTTCCCATCATCCCAAAACCTCAAAACAATGACTAAGGTTTATCCAAAAAAAGTGAAGACTCAAATTTCACTTTTTAAAGATAACCATCAACCCTCTAAAAGAAGAGAGTGCCCTCTCTTAGATGCCCATGTGACTCCTTACAATAAATAAATTTTAAATTATCTTTCTTGAAAAAAACTCCACCAAGTAGGTCAATGTATACTAACTAGGCTAGGACTTAAGAGAGTAGGTTTTATAGAAAATCTATCAGATAGAGTTCATAGGCTCTCTAGGAAGCTTATGACTCTTCTTAAAATAATAAAGTCCATTTTATTAATTTATGAAATTTGTATGATCATTATGAGAATTTTTAATCTAATTAATCTTTCTAAACTTTTGAATAATTATCACTCTATTAATATGCAAGGAGGAACATCAATTTAAATTATTAATAACCATGCAACTACATTAACAAATGTTTTAATTGGTAAAGGGAAAAGGTCCTTCATGCAGAGTATTACATACTCCCCCTATTATAAAATCATTATCCTCGATGTAGAAAAACATAATGAAGAATAGTGCGTTAATTACTCACTCTCAAAATATCCTTGAAATACTATTAGAAACTATTGATACTCAAAGTTCCCCCATTGAAATAACTACACCGAAATGTTCATTGATATGAATATACTAATATAAGTGTCATTCCATTGTCAAACTATATTGAGCAATGCTAAGCAATATTAACTAATGATTATAACCACTATGTCACAACCCAACTAATATCACCAAATATTTCTATCAAATCTGAAGTTGCATATGCACAAAGTATCAATTTGTTTTATGACCATACTAAGCACTTAGTGACATCCCACGGTTATCATACCAAATGAAAAATAAGTGTCAAACCATGTAAACATACTATACTACTAAGATTCTAAACACCACCAAGCCAATTATCGTACTGAGGCATACCATCCAATTGAGTCACATTATCTTCTTGTACCAACTAAATTAAGAATATCATGTGCCCATAGGAGCAAAAATAGCCTATAGAATGAGAAAGTATGTACCAAAGTTATTCTAATGTAATTCATGTCATCATACATATTTGACATCTACCCATTGAAACCCAAAATCCTTTGATATAATTATGAAAACTCAAGTACCCATCTAATGTATAAACCACATTGAGAAAGAATTACGAGCATCAATAATGGAAAAATTAAAATGATAAGATAAGTATTCATCCATGGTAACACCCCTTCTAAGGACAACTAAATAATATTGAACCATATTAAATCATAAAGCATAACAATGGCAAAGCTAAGTCCCAATATCTAGTGCCATCTAGAACACATGAGTAAATGTACTAACTTGCAATGTTGAACCAAGCTAAACCATATTGAACCATAAAACATACTGAGTCCCAACATCTAGCATCATCAAAATATAATAATACCAATATTGAAATAAATGAGAATTCATTGTGCTCTATCATATAAACTCCTTATACCTCCTAAAAGAATCATATCTCCATGCAAGGACCACATACATACATACATGTAAGCACCACATTTGGTGGGGTGGGAAGGATCAAATCATGAACTGACATGATCAATTCCCATCACAACCCACTAGATGTATTCAAAGATATGTGTCCTTCCTCATACCATGCCATTGGTGTAACAGTTATGCACATTACGAACACATGTGAAACCAATACCAAAAATCTTCTAAAAGAAATTTTAAAATTAAATCAATCATGTAAAAGTAAAATCAATAAAAAAAATGAGACCAAGTAGCCTTAAAAAATAAATCTCAATTATAAAAAAAATTAACAACAATTTCCATGAATGGTTACTTAAAATATTAAAAAATAAGAAAATAATATTGGTTTTAAGTAAAATTAAAATAAAGTATTCAAATAAATTTGAAAAAACACAGAGAAAGTATATCATATCACAATCACTATGTGACTTAACAAGTCACCCAAGGAGAGAAATAATAAGGTAAAAGGGCATCGAGTGGTCCACTGATCATCATGGATAATCAAATTACATAATCAATCATAGTAGATTGGTCCACCTACCATTATCAATATGAAAATAGTCCACTAGCCATCCAAAGAATTGAACTACATCATCAGCTAAGGTCTGGTCCATCATAATAACCAACTGGTACAAATGAAGGGGGATAGTAAATAATAACTCTTGCACATGCCATATCAATGCCAAATCATCACCAAATGATATTATACTAGCTCACATCTCTAATTGTCATGTAACCAAACTACAATCAAATAACATTACCTATAATGAGTAACCATATCAAAACATATCAAAAAAGAAATACATCAGTCCAAATGATGCCATAATGTCATCCCTAATGACATTTTCAACATATATATATATATATATATATATATATAGTTATAATATAATTAGGAATATATGAGACTCTCTATGTACAATGCCACAATGTCCCAAGGTAACATGTAGAAATTATGTCTATTATCCATTGCTAACCATCACTGGAGGGACTGAATAAAAAATACATATCATAACAAAGTAACTACTCTCATATGAATACATATCATACCAATACAAAATACATATTCATATGATAAAAAATACATATCATACCAATACAAACATACTAAATCATATATCTAAATGTAACTACTCTCAATTAGCATATCTCATAGGGAATATCACTATTAAACATAGCTCACTAAAGTTATGTCGAATGAAAACTATATATATGTATGAATTTTGATCGATAAAACCTGCTATTTGTTATAAATACTAGAAGTATCAAGATGGCCTAAGAAATCATCACCAAGATAAAATAGTGAATCAATTACACTACTCATTAATCCATACTCTAAATGACCATGCATTTTCCATTCTCAACAAGGATGATATAAGATGAAGAAAATAGGATTATGCAGACCCTAATGTATGCATCAAATGCTACTAGATTTTTCATGTAGTAGCAGATTAAAAACTATCAAAAGGATGCAATGGTCAATGAAAAATATAAGGGTAACCTAAAATGGTCATCATCCACAAAAGTTTTTAAATCACAATCAATTCTAAACTATATGCACTAGGTAACTAGCATATATACTACCAAATTAAGGTGTACTCAAATCATGATCATGTTTAATAAAGGGGAGGTGCAGTCACTTAAGGTTACCATTACCTAAAATTATGAAATAAAATATTTTATCTTAATGCTATTAATACTCATAGACCACTTACCAAACTAGGTGCCACTACTAAATAATTAATCTACTCTAAATAAACATTCCATCGATTGAGCAAATGTATAATATACCTATCATTACCACCTTTATTTTAACATCGTAAGGCTATTTATGGGTTCAAAATTGGTAAAGTTGTATAAATTCAATCTTACATCTAAGAAATAATCATTTTAGTACATTCACTATAGCTTCATGATTCATCTACGTAATACACACAGTAAAAACCTTCTAAATCTCATTAGTTTACTTCTACATCAATCAATCACTATATTCATTAAAGGTATATAACACTTCTTCACCACTAAATAAAATTATCATCACCAAACCACATGGGAAATATCATATTTTTATACCTTAAATCAATAACATATTATTTTATTAATAAAAAAATACACTTAAAATCAAGTTAATGGAAGGTAAATTTTCAATCTCTAACCTTATTATTCATGACATGTTTAATAAGTCTAATCCAAAATGCACATAATTAATTCTTAACCACAGGTAAACAAAGAGTTTGGATGTCGAAAACCAAAACAAGATACATTTTAGGAAGGATTTACATCATTTCATGTATTCATATTATATTAAATAAGATCAAAATATCTTTATGGAGATGTATTCAAACATAGAAAAATTTTATAGAAAAAAATCTTCTAGACCACCTCCAAATTAGATTAATCAAATGTACAAAAATAACAAAGAAGTGCATTATGATAATGATACCTTATAAATACATATATAAAAAATACAAAATCATAAATAACACCAAAATAATCTACCCTATATAAGTAAATATATAGCACATAATAAATATAAGATAAATTGCTAACATGAAATATAGATGTGCCAATAAAGTCATCAATTCCAAATTTAAGTAATTTTCACCTAAACACAAATAACATGGTCACATAGTTCAATTTACAATCTCAATTCATTGTGAGTATAAATGAACATAAATATTGTGATGATAAGTTTCACAACTTCATCACAAATACCAATGCAATAGCCCAAAGCTCCCGATGTTGAACCCAAGCTTTGATACCAAAATGTAACACCTAATATTTCAACCCAAATAAAACCCATTTTCTTTTCTTATGTAACACTAACTCCTCAAAAGTAAACACTTTAACCATTAACATAATTATATTAATGCATGCATTAACTAGATGCATCTTATAATCCCATGTCTCCAGGGAAAGGAAACCTTAAAGGTATACAAACATACTCAAGGTATGTTATATTCAATATAGACACACAGCTTCTATTTTGAAAAACAAAATGCATAAAGGTGTTTAACAAGCTAGATGCGACTAAGTTGTGTCAACTACACCAGAATCAATGCATAAGACTACATTCAAATTTGATACTAAAGGGATATTGAGTATAATTTGGAATAATGAAATCAAAATTGATTCTCATTACAAATGGTATGAAACGTGATCCATCAATGGTTTGTTGACACCTTATTTTCTGCAACTAAAACTATAAGCATGATAAAACTGCATAAGCAACCAAACTCCTAATTGGCCCAACCTCAAATATAATCACTGTACTACCCATCCTTTCATGTCCCCTTTGTAATATATTTTATGTATTGGGAAAATTGGCCATTCCAATATTCCTCAAACACTATTCACAAGTATACTATTCACCAAGTCACTATTTAGAAGCACTATTCATAGGTACTATTCATGGATCACTATTCTTGATGACATTACAAGTGATGATGTAGTAGTGAGGTGGCTTAGAGGTAAGGTGGCATGGCCATGGGGGTCCTCACATGGGCTTAAGAGCATGTGCTTGGGGTGGAACATACCACTCCACTTGGGAGATAAATTAGATTTACTTTATTTATCCACATAGTGTTATCCTTGGAGGAAAATGACATAAAGAAGAAGTGTTGTGCATTTTCCTTAATGGATTCATAATGAAGAGTTGGGGACAAGTCAAAAGAGTGTTGGGACCTATTTTGGAATCTTTTTTACTCTTATTAAGTGGAGGAAAAGATTGACTCTGCTAAATTAGATTACATATGAAGGTTGAGGAGCCATTATGAAAGCATGATAAGTGGAGGTGACTTTTTCAAAAGTTAGGAATTTGATTATGACCATAGCACATGATGCCAAGCATGCTCAATAGTGCACATTTTGGTACACATGATAATATGGTGCCATATTTTCTCTCTCCTTTTCATTCACCTCTCATTCCTTTATTTTCAATTCTATAAGTATGGATCTCATCCCTTTATTATGAATCTTTGTACAATCATAACCCCCCCCCCCCATTTTTTGAATTAAACTTGTGTTTAACTCCTCCCTCTTATTTGGATGAAAACACAAATGAAGGATTAATATCCATGGATAAAAACACATTATTTTCATAGATCAAAGGATGAAACCCCTTTGATTTAGTAGGATAATCTCATCTTGAGATTATGAAGGTGTTTCAATTGTAGATTCAGAGTAGTGGTGTGCAAATGTTTTAATTAGATTTGTTGTAGGATTTCAGTGGATAGGATCTTCAAATGATTTGGGTGTAGGATTGTAGTGCATTTGTGTAGAGCATCATCTAATTGTGCATTCCATGTTGGTGTTATGTGTAGATTTATAGATTTATAATGTGTGTAGAAGTGTGTGTGTGTGGAAGGTATTGAAGTTAATGCTATATATATATATATCAGTTGTAATTGTGTTATCTTATATTCATATTTTGAAATAATAATATTGTGGAGTTTATCATATGTGTGTTGAGAATCAATATAAGAGATGTTATTTCCTTTCGAATGATGTGTATGTGTTTTAATGAAGTGTGGGTTTTGAGGAGGAATTTTAGATTTGAGTATTGTTAGTATATTGACAAGTTTTGGGTTATTGAATGTGGAAAATATTTTTAGTAGATTTTATATTAAAATTAGATTTGTTTAAATAATCCTATAAGGGTTATTACAGTGGTATCAGAGTCAAGATCTTGCTAGCCTGTGAAGTTTTTGTAGATTTTCAAGTGCATGAAGCATGGAAGCAAGGAGGCTTGATGAGATGGATAAAAATCAAAAACAAATTGTTGATATGTTTGGCCAGATGTTTCTTTGATGTAGAATAGGACAATAACTAACAACAATAAGGGAGGAGCTACCACCTACAAAACAAACAAGGTGGGCAAGGTCCAAGAAGAGGAATCTCAAAATTAGGATATGAGATTCATCAATAGGCCCTAAAGCCCAAATTAATTCAAAGGGAAGAAGTGTTTCTAGAATAAGGTTATGAGGAGTATAACACACTTTCGGCTATAATTCATGAGATCATATCAATATCCAAATACTTTTCTTTGAATAAATACAAAGAATCAAAAAGGTAACATGCCAAAATTCAACAAAAGCTTAAATATCTAAAGCATACTTTGGGTAAGACATCTTTCCCTATTTTTAATGAATCTGATAAATATAAAGATGGGTTGTAGAAAATAGAGACACCTATACCTTCAAATACCTTGCCTTGGGATAAGTCTAAAGGTTACTTTCAATATAAGTCTATGGTTAACCCAACATAAAAAGATACACTTGCAAATGGACACAAGAAGATGGATGAAACATTGGCTATAATAGAATCTCTGATGAAAGAGGAAGAGAAGATAGAACTAAAACTATAGGAAACTGTTAATGAGGATTAATGTTTCTTGAAAAATGAATAAAGAGTGGAACTAGAGGCACCCCATGCCTTAGAATATTCTCAATAAATCAAGAAGCAAGATGCATAACTTATCAAATTGGAAGATCTCCAGTTGAAGGAAGGTACACTACCTCTCAAGATTCCTAATGGTGAGCCATTGTCTATTTTGTAAAGTAGCATAGAGGATGTAATCAGAACCTAGAAAAGGTGTGATGAATGGATTGAAAGAGATAAGAGAGATAAGTTCATATCCTCTCAAACAAGACAATACCTTCAAAAATTCAAAGGTAAAAAAATTTATTTAGAAAAGAATGTTTTATTGATTTCTAATGAGTGCATATGTCAATAAAAGGTTATAAAAGTCAAGGAAAAAATCAAAATTATGGATGGGTATGCATTGGAGGAGAATGTTTTGGTCAACTCTACATTAGAAGTGTGTGAGGATGAGCATGTTATTTTCAGCCAAAGGTATGACAATATTTCATATTTTTCTCTACTTATGTCACTACAAAAAATTTGTCATCATGGGAAGCATGAAAAAATGGGTGATAGAGTAAGGAATACAACTTGTAGTATAGGCCATGAGGACTCTTTGATACAAGTTATAAATTTTTATTTCATATGGGATACAATTAGTCTCTTGAGGGTAAAATTAGATAGAGGCATTGATATTATTATTGAGTTCTCTAGATATTGTAATTGGAATAAAAGAAAGACTATGAGGAATTGCAAATGTTTTATTGTGTTCTCTAAAAACATTGTGAAGGATCCATGTTTAAGGTTTATAAATCACTTGTGGGAAAACAAGATCATGAGTTATGAACAAATGGAAATAAATCATACAAGAATCTTGATGCTAGATATGGGTAAGCATATTAAGTATCTTTTTTATATCCAAAATTTTGTGACCAATATTGTTATGGTGTTTTGGGTTTCAAGTTACAATCAAGATGAAGGACTCATGAAGAAAGAGACACTAAAAATTCATAGAATCATGAAGGCAAGGCCATTATTCATCCTCATGGGTAAATAAGAAATTTTCAAAGACTTTTATATCATGAGTATTGAAGGTAAAAACAAAACATGGAGCTTGCATGGTATGCACTTTGTGGGAGAGTACACTTTGGAGGTGGAATCTAAGAAAGGATATTTTTCAATCACTTGTTGGAGGAATTTCCAGCTCAAAGAAGAGAGGGTAAGAACTTATGATTTCATTTATGTGGATGAAATTTTGAATCCCAAAAAGACTTGGTTGTTTGAGAAGATACATCAAATTTATATCACTTTATGCAAATAATTTTATATCATGCATCTTGGTATAAATCTACATCATGTTTGGGACTCCAAAATAATATGGTAAAAATAAAAAGTTATGGTTTGATAATTAGAGTGATTTATTATTCTACACACCAAGGATTGGAAAGGGTTAGATTATTTAATCTCATTAGGGAAGAGAATGGTTTTCTCCCATTCATGATAGAACCAACACAAGCCATTGTTGGAAGATTAAGGGAGATAATAAGTTCATGTCAAGTTCTTGTTAATTCATATTTTGTCACTTTCTTTTATTATATAATATGATACTTCAGGAGAATAACTTGGAATGGTATTAGTTCAGAAGATCAAGCCCATAACTTTGAAACTTGGAAGTTGGGAGAATTAGACAGAGAAAGTTGAATCATCATGCATGCTTTGGCCATGTTATGACAATGCTTAGTTTATGGCATAAATGGGGTAAAGGAATCTCATAGTAGTTTGAATTTTTGAATGAGTAAGCTCTAATATTATGAGGTATTTGATGATTTATTTTTTATTGGAAAAACTAACATAGTTTCTAGTAAAAAAAGGTTTCACTTCAATGATTATTTATCATATAATTCCATGAAGCTCAAGTTTAAATTTGAAGGAAAATATGTGATTTTTAGAAAGGTTTCTCATGGGTCATCACTAAATGGATTAACATATGATATTGCACATACTTGTTGCCATCTTGGGCACAATTTTGATACAAAAAAGCATGCATATCTCTTTGTTCAAATATGCCTACACATCATAATATGGGATCCAAGAGATATATTTAGACATGAGAAAGGGAAATATTTTGATAAGTTCACAATCATTGTTTTTGAATATGTTATGAATGTTAACCTAGTTGTAGAAGTTTAAATGAATATCAGAGTGCGGCAATGGACACATGGTGGAAATATCTTGAGATTTATTTGGCATCTTGGTAACATTCTAAGTTAAAGGGATGGCATAATCATATTTTCATTACTTAACTCAAATCAAGGGTTTACAGTCATGTCTCACATTAGGGATCCTCTAAAGGTTTTCATTCATGATTTTGTGAGTCATGCACATTTACTTGAAATGTTTTCTCATGGGGTTAAGATTTTTTTCACAAGGTTGATAAAATCACATGGGGCACAATGATGTTTTGGATGTTAGGGGGAGTGTATCTTGCAATGATCTTTGGTAGAGGCTAGATCACTTAATAGGCATAGGTTCTAGATTTTAAGGGCCCTATAATTGGTGTAACACCTTGGCATGATGATTTTTGAGCATATTTATTTGTAATTCATTGATGACAAGAAATTTTGGGAAGAGGGGATTTGTCATGTCCCCTTTTTAATAAATATTATGTTGTGCGAAAATTGGCCATTCCAATATTCTTCCAACACTATTTATAGGGACACTATATGGATCACTATTCATGGTGACATGGCAAGTGATGTAGGTAATGATGCATTAATGAGGTGGCTTGGGGATGAGGTGTTATAATGCATAAGGGTTCTCATATGGAGTTAAGAGCATTTTCTTGGGGTGGGATGTGTATGCAATTGGAAATGCATCATGTCTATGAATTAATCCTAGATCAAATGAGATAGATCACACCTACACTCCTGATTGGGAATACATTTATTAAGTGGGAGCATGACCAATATGGGGATCCACTAGACCTGATTAGGGGATCACTTGTCATAAAATATCATGCTAGGAAGGGTTACAAAGCCTATAATCTAACACAATTATACAACAACCCTAATGGAGCCCTAAGGTTTAAAACACTCATTTTATTCTAATAGTAAGAAATCAAAATATAATCTAGTGCACACCAAATCTTGTGACACAAAGTTTAGGTTAGAAGCAATAAAATAAACATGTGTAGGGAAATTTAATTCAAGTAAGTATGAGTATCACCCTAATACATAAAATATGAAAGATAATATTATTCAAGCCAACACTTATGCTACTTTTATCTACTAAAAGAGAGGAGAACAAAGCTAGAATATACTTACCTGAATGTGAACCCATCGAGACTCAATCTCCCCCTTGGCCAAAGGGGATTTGAAAGATGTTTTTGTGGTTTGTAAGGATCACTAAGAAAGTCCAAAGCATCCAAGAATTATTCACAAGACTAGATTATCTAAATAAGAAACCTAAGATAAGTCTCCTCAATTAGAATGGTGGAAGATTAGATTGGGAAGAAGCATGAGTGAATAATAAATCTTGATTGTACAAATAACTAATGATCAGAATTTTCTTGTATATATAGGTGGATCTTACCCTAAATCATTTTGGGAATTTCAGTTGTACATGGTCAACCTAGTCAACCCAGTGTGTTTTCAAGGATAATTTACTAGGTCTGTGTTAGGTCAGTCGAAAGGCTAACAAACCAAGAAAATAAAGAATACCCCTAAAATGTATTGGATTGACCTAATAAACCTTGTACAACTAAAAATCCAAAAGGATTTTAAGATAAGAAAAGGAGGAATGAAAGAGGAAAAGACTAGAAGAATACTCAAGAGAGGAAAAGTAGCTTATGTAATGTTTTGGGATCTGATTGGATTGGTAATAATGTGGAAATAACAAACAATAATTCTGTGAAGCATCAAAGGTCTACCCACACCTTTTTTGGTGCACCCCTTAGGGCATGAATTTAGAGAGATGGAGTCTCGATGGGTTCCTGCAAGATGTAAAGTGTAGGTAATTAATAAAAGTTTAAAAATATTATGTGTATACATATGCCCCACTCGAAGATCATCATGTGTCACTAAGGTGTAACATAAGATGGTGCTTCGAGAAAGAACATAAGGACACACACAATCTTGATGCTAAAAAAAATTGTGGTATTTTAAATCAAAAATAACTAAAAGTAAATGACTGAAAGGGAAACTAATCTAAAAATGAAATAACTAAAAAGTAAATGCAATGTGTATCTTGACTTACCTTTATTGTGGGATGGTTGTCAGTTGTGTTGTTAGTTTTGATTATGTAGGGTGCAAATATTACTTATAACAAACCCAAGAATACAAAATGAGAAATAAATGTAAGAAAATCCATGATAGTTGGTGCTATGAGGATGGGACATACTTGGAAAATTTGGCAAGCTGGGGTGACAAGTTTTATGTTAGACCAAATGACCAAATCAAATAATAAGAGTAAATCAGGTAACCAAAAATCCAAGGCTAATAAAGACTAAAAAACTCAAACAAACTATCCTCAAGTAAGAAAGGCAAACTCACCAAGTCAAACCAAGGATACATGTTAAACAAGATGGTAAAACAAAATGAAAATAAATGAATGGTGAAAGACTAAATAAAATGGTAAAAAAACATTCATGAGTGAGAAGTAACAATCAAAATCTCACTCAACAATGGAAAAAGGATGCATAAAATGGAAAATAACATTCTCAAGTGAGAATTAACAAGAGAACCACACTCAACAAAGGAAAAAGGGTATGAACTCAGGTGTCCATAACAATATGACAAAAAAGTCACAAAAAATGGTAAAAAGAAAGTAAAGTAAGTTTAGTAAATGTAAAATCATGGTATGAATAAATTAATCCATAGTTACTCAAACATGTTGTTTCTCTCTAAGTATAGATAAAATTAAAACAAAGAAGTGCTAGCATGTTTTTAAGAGGTCGGGAAGAAGGACTTAGAGAAAATGGGAAAATAGATTTGGAATCACAATTTGTCTATCAAGGGGGGAACTTAAATGGGTGGAGGGGAGAATGAAGGAAAAACCAAGGTAGAGGAACTCTTTATTGAAATAAATACACTCAAATTAGGTTTGTCAAAATAAGAGGACTTTCAAACATAAGGATTATGAAGAACTTATCTTAGCCACACAAATCTTGGGTAAACAAATGGAGCATATGCATTAAAAATAAAATGGACCTACCTCCCCATGATGTGTTCCCCATTCTTCAAGACCCCTTATAGAGCCATCAATCTACTACAAAGATTAGGTACTTGTATGAGAAAGTAGGTAGCACCATAGATTTTTTTGAAATCCCCTATTCCAATATATTGGCCTACCATATCCCAAAGGACTTCAACTCTATGTTAAGTTGACTATGGAGTTTGAGCTTTGATTGGAGATAGGAGATGTGCTTGTAATCATGTATTTTGGTATGAATTTGACTTTTAGAATTTGTATGATGCCTTTTAGATATCATTGCCTTTTGTTTTAAAATATTTGGCTTTTAACTTTCTTGATGGATTTTTCTACCCCTCCTCCATATAGATTTGGAAAACTAAACATGGGTACTAAAGATGACCTTCATTTGAAAACTTGGGACAAGGTTGATAAGAGAGAGAAACTTCAAAGAGCATGGGGTCTAAGAGTCTCAAAAATATAGGTAAAATAAAAGTGCTATCTTGACTTCAACCTTGTTTTATCCAATGTGGAGGTGAAAGGAAGGGGAAATCAAGAGGAATGACACATGGAACAATTGAGATTACTTCAAATTACAAAAAAATGTGACAAAAGGAAAAGAGGGATACAATAAAAGTAAAGTGTGATTCCTTATCATGAGAATGAGGAAAATTAAGGAAAACATGCTAACATAGATTATTGTGCATATTTCATCTAACAAAAGAAATAAAAGCTAAATTTGAGAACAAAGATAAAAAACATGAAAAGATGATAATTTTGTGAGGATGGTCGGGTCTTATCCATGGTATTACAAAGAAAATCATAAAAGAGAGACCCATGAGGGTGCCAACAAGCAATAGAAAATAAAAGTGAGGGATCCTTCTGACAAAGCAACTCAAAAAAAAGAAAACCTAAAGAATGCCAAAATAACATTGGCAAGTAACAACAAGATAAGAGAAAAATAGAGAAAAGATGGTGGTTTTATGAGGAATATCAGGTCCTATCTATAGTTTTACAAATCAACTCACAAAATAAAAACCCAAGGGGTGAAAAAAATAAGAGAAAATTCAAGAAGATAAAGAAGACTATGGTACATCAAGAAACCAAAAGGCCAAAAGGGAGGACTAAAGGTTTTCAAAAGGAAGGAAACTATTGTAGAGGGAGAGACCCATGCTTAATTAACCTGAAAAAAGTGTTAGATAGATATATATAGTAAACATGATAAGAAGTAAATGTTTAGGCAAATTACTTTTTAAGATATTGAGTATTGGTGGGATCTTTGAAAACAACCTTCATTGGTTTGAAAATGATAAATGCTTGGACTAAGAATGACTTTAACTAAATATGGGCCCCACCATTTTTGGGAGTATTCAGCTTCTTTATCATGGGTGTAATCTAATTTAAAGACAAGATCACCAACATTAGAAGTGTAGAATTTAACATGTTTATTATGTTGTCGGGTGATGCGAGCCTTGTATTGGTGGTTATGTTACAAGGTGGAAAGATGATGTTCATAAAGAAGATCAAGATCATGAAGGTGAGATTCTCACAATTATTCATTGAGAATAATGACATGAAGAAATATATGAAGAGAGAGAAGCTCAACTTCTAAAGGAAGAACCAAATTAGAACCATATACTAGAGTAAATGGAGTGGCCCTAGTGACAGTGTGTATGCTAGTTTGATAGGCCCAAAGTGTAGGTTAAATATGAATATGCAAATCTATGTGGGTTTCATAAATTATCTTTTTGAGAATTTTGTTGATCATTTTATTGGTGGCCTTAGCTTAACCATTGCATTATGGATGGTAAGGTGTGGAAAACTTGTGATTCATCTTGAATTTATTGCAAATTTGTTTAACATGTTTATTTTTAAAGTTACCACCATTTTCAAAAATGATGGTATGAGGAATGCTAAAGCAACAAATGATTTGGTTAAGAATAAATTTATAAATGGTAAGACCAGTGATGTTAATGAGGGGCATAGATTTTACCCACTTGGTAAAATATTCGGTAGTTGTGATGATAAAAACATGCCCAAATTGGGAGTGAGGAAGTTTACCAATGAGATAAAATACCCACATGGAAAATTACCATGGAGATTCAATAATATGAAGATCAAAAAGAGGTGAATGGATAAGATTATTTTGAAGCTGACAAGGAGTGCATTTTTTAGCATATTTAATTGCATCCTTTTCGAGAGTAGGCCAAAAGTAACCCAAATGTAGGAATTTTCATGTTGTAGCATGTCCACTATAGTTACCACCGAAAATTCCCCCATGTGCTTATTCAAGAAGAGCAGGGACTTCATCTTGCATAACATAATGGATTAAGGTATCTTCAACATTATGATAGTAAAGGATGTTGTGTCAAAATACATACTTGAAATCTTGTTTATGAATGTGTGTCTTTTCATGAGAATCTAAATTAGGAGGATAAGTTTTGTGTTCTAAGAATTGAATGATGTATTTATACCAAGGGCTTTGTCTAATGGTAACAACCTCGATATGATAGATAAGTAAATTTGATGGTTGAGTTGAGGATGGAGATTTTATTATTTATATAAGAAAAGAAGGATTGAAAAGAACTTGATGTGGATGAAATAGAGAAGTTGAAGAGGTAAGAGAATCAATAATGAAATTTTTATCTATAGAAATAAGCTCAATAGTGAAAGAGATAAAATCTTTAGTGAGAGTGGTTGCAATTTGATGATAGGTAATAAGGTTCTCACTTTTACATTGATAATCACCATTAAATTGATGGTAAATAAGTTAAGAATCACCTAAATCATGGAGGTATTAAATTTCTAAATCAAGAGTAACTCACATGCCTAAGATAAGAGCTTCATATTTGGCCATATTATTGGTGACATCAAAGGTCAAGCGAAAGCTAAGGGAATGATTTTACCAAGAGGACTAGTGAGAATGCAACCTACCCCAGCTCCTTGAAGGCATTTAACACCACCAAAGCGAAGGGTCCAAGTATCCTCATGTAAGATCTTCTCATAACTATCTTTGGTTTAGTACTACCGAAGGGAGTGGAAGATTCATCAAGATTATTGGCTTCAAAATCAGCGATAAAGCTATGGAAATAATCTTTAAGTGAGATAGACTGATTAATACCTTCAATGTAAAGAATATTGTCATTGAGAAGGTCATCTTGAAGGGAATAAGTGGTTGGAATGGGAGTTGTATCAATTTGATCAGCTATGACTTGCCATTTAATATTTTTTTGAGTGACGTTACAAAGATCAAATTCCATAAGGAGGACCATCCTTTTGCCAATTCTATCTCTAGGAAGAAAGGTTTTGGAAAATAAATGATGAAGGGGGTGAAAATTAACAATGACATAAGTAGTTTGGTAAAGCATATAATAACAAATCTTTTCAGTCATAAAATAGATAGTAAGGTAATCATGCTCAATTTTGGTATAACATGTTTCATAGTCAATGAGGCCTTGGCTAATGTAATAGATAACATACTCTTTTCCCATATCATATTGTTGGGAAAACATTTCCCCACCTAAAATAGGTGTGGAATAAGTATATAGAATCAAAGGTTTATCATTGTAAGGAGTACGAAGTGTAGGTGGGTGAAGCAAAGACTCTTTCATATTATCAAAGGCTTTTTGACATGGATACATCCATTCTAAAGTAGTATTTTTCTTAAGAATGAAATTGAAAGAGTGATTTTAATATGACATTTCAGGTATGAATCATCTAATTTCCCCAAGATTGCCTAAATAAGTATGAATGTTAGGAATAGAATGAGGGATAGGCATGTTGATGATAGCACTAATTTTGGCAAGATCAAGATCAATATCATAGAGAGAGACTAAGAATCCTAAAATTTTTCTAGATGTGACTCCAAAGACACATTTGTAAGGATTAAGTTTAACTTTATGTTTAAGTAGATGACCAAAGATGATAGCAAGATCAAAAATATGGCTCTTACAATGTTTGGATTTAGCAATAAGATCATCCACATAGGTTTCAAAAATTTTGTGAATGATATCATGAAAGATGTGAGTTATTGTATGTTGGTAGGTGGCTCTATCATTTTTAAGATCAAAGGGTATTTTGACATAGCAATAGGTGCTCCATTCTGTGGTGAAATTAGTCTTATGTTGGTCTTTGGGAGTAATATGAATCTAATTGTATCTTGAGAAACCATCCATAAGAGATAATATTTTGTAACCAGCTATGGAATCAATGATGGAATATATTGAAGGTAAGGGGAAGTTATCCTCAGGACAAGTAAGATTAAGATTTTGAAAATCAATACAAATATGAATAACCATAGTGACTTTCTTCCAAACGAGAACAATGTTGGACACCCATTCAGAATAATCCACTCATTTGATAAATTTAACATCAAGTAATTTGATGATTTCATTATGATATAAGGTTGAAACTTTAGGAAAAAATTTCCTTTGCTTTTGATGTACATGCTTGGCATCAAGATAAGTAATGATGTTATGTACCACTATGCTAGGGTCAATACTAGGCATGTCTTCATAAGACCAAGAAAAATATTTATGATATTTGTCAGATAATAAGCTAAAATTATCATATTCCATAGGTGAAATATCTCAAAAACTATAATCTATTGAGGACAAGATGGGGTACCATATTCAATGTGAGTGGTTTCTTCAATAAGCATGGCATAACCATCATGAAAGTGATATGGTGTGTTAGGCAAGGCTGAAATTGGATTTGTTTTAGGATCAATGCTAGTGACAAAATTATTGAAGCAAGGAGTTTTAGTTTTGAAATTTCCAAGCTTATGATGTTGTCAAGAAAGTTGAGGTTCTCGGGCATGAAGTAACTCAATAATAGATTCATCGCTAGGCAATGTAGGAAGAGGACCATAATATTCGACATCTACTTCAAGATCAATAATTTGATTTCCATGGTCATCATATTCAGAATGAATCTGATAGACATCGGTTGCCTTAGCATCAAGTATAATGTCAGGAGTAGAATAAGTAAATGGATTAGAAAAGATAAGTATATCGATGGATTCAATGATGGGGGAAGGATTTGATGGAATTATTGGATCCAAAGGTGTAAGAACTTCTATAGGTTCATAAGGTATAATTTGTTTTACCACCCAAGGAGTATCAATAAGAGGAAGATTGATAGGAGGAACATGACCTTCAAGATCTAAGGTATGATCCATAGAAATGGCATGCACATCCTAATTAAAAGCATGAATTTGGGCTAAAGTTTTTTGGTAATGCTAGACATCCAAATCTCTAGATTGAGCTTAGGCCATGATATAGTTATCATCATATGTTGGATTAATCATAAAAGCTTGAGAATCAGGGGGAGTTTTAGAAGATGAAATCCCAATATTGTTGAATGTATGAGGAGACATGATGAGAGGATCTTGAAATAATTTAGCCACTCTAAAATCACTACAAGTGAAGGCATCTTCTGGTAAAGAAAGATCCTAAGCATTATAGGGAGGGGGAAGGTTAGTAATCTCATCAATAAGAGGAATAGTATGATCTCATGGTAACAGAGAGGGAAGAAGCCATTATGAGATATATGGAGGCAACTTGGTAGTATTACAAGTGTGTTTCAATTCATTGGGCTCATCATCATCAAAATATGTTAGAGTAACTTGTAGATCAAGATTCATGTTGATGAACTCAGGTAAAGGAGCATTGTTAATCTTAGGATTTTTAGGAATATGATATTGAGGTTTAGGATTAGGAAGTTGGATACTCCATGGATTGGGATCAACTTCATGCTTGTACCATTTTCCATTATGCAAGAATTTAATACATTGACTATCAGAAGAAGTAATAGCTTGTATTCGATGGGTCCATGGATGACCAAGAAGGATAGTTTAAGATAAATTAAGATCAAGGACCATAAGCTTGGTTCAAATGGTCTTAGTTCATATGGTTAATGGAAGCCAAATATAACCAAGTTGCTTTTGATTAGTCTTATCAAAGCCATAACAAGTAAGATGGGTTTGCTTAAGATGGTATTTTTTATAACCAAGTTGTATAATCCATAAGCATGTCACATTAATACTAGAGCCTTCATCAACTAAGACTTTTTGAATAAGAGTGGTAGTAATGGCTTTTTTAATAAAGAGTGGTAGATCATCGACATGAAAAATAATTCCATTGTTAATCATGTCCTATTAAAGGAATTCAATGGAGGGTTTGAAACAGGGACACAAGGTTTCAATGGTGTTGACATTAATAGGTTGAGAATCAAGAGAAGGTGGTTCTTTATCAATAGAGGATGGATCTTCAATTTCTTAAATTTGTTGCATAAGGAATTTTTGATGATAGGATGAAGTGCGAACCAACTCCATAAGAAGAATTTTACAAGGCATAGAATTGAGTTCTTCAAGAAAATTCTAATGAGATTCAAAAGAACTAACATGAGTTTTAGAAGGTAAATTATTTTTGGAAGGTATATATGTGGTTGGAGGATTGGAAGGAGGAAGTTGTTCCTTAGGTGCTTCTAAATCAATATTGGTGGTAGTAGTATCTTTAAGAAGTTGTTCTTCTAAAGATGGATTTTTAGGCTTGGTAATGATATCTTTATGAGTCAGTTTATGATAATAATTAACCTTGGTAGTGTTGACATATTGAAAGTTGTTATAGTATTGGTCATAATCAGAATCGATGGCACAAACATCCTTGGCATTTGCTTAATTATTAGAAGAATATTTTTGGTTATTAGAGGTAAAAGCTTTAAAAGTTTGTCATTTTTGGGAAACAACAGTGTATTATTGATGATGAAGTTTGATCATAGCTTCATGATTGAATAAATCACCAAGCATATAAGAAATAGAAAATTTATTGAGCCATCTATAATATTCATGAGAATTCCCAATGTCAGCATGGAACCAACAAAAGAGATTAGGGTCATACCACTTCGGAGGAGCATTGGGATAAATGAAAGGTTTTGAGGGTGGTAAAATTTATTTCATTTGCTAAATTGAAAGAGGTATATGAGAAGGTGAAGAAATATCAGTCTTGGCAACTCCTTATTTGGTTTGTAGAGAATTACTAGTGATATCATTATATGTTTGGAAAGATCCTTTAAGAAGTTTAGGATTAGGTTAGAATTGATTCATAAGAAATTCTTAACACTTAGCTTGATACAGAGCTTCATTAAGTGTTTGGGGAGAAAAGGTTCAAACCTTATATTGGAGATTGGGAGTTAAATACATGATAAAGAGTTTGAATAAGTTATCATCATTCATGTTATGATCAACTTATGAGTTAAAGATTCCATATTTTGCTAAAGTCATGAGCTGATTTAGTTGGAGATTGCTTAGCATTGATAAAGTGGCTAAGACAATTTTCAAGAAGATCATTGTGTTAAAACTCTTTAACCAAAGGATTAACCAAATCTTCAAGTTTCTAAATAGAATGTTGGGTTAGTTAATTATACCATTCTAATACATCACTGGTAAAAGTTTTGACTAGGATTTTAGTGGTGGCAAAGTTATTAGTTTGGATCCACTCTTTGTAAAGGTTACCAAAAGCCTTAAGAAATGAGGCAAGGTCCTTAGTCCAATCATATTTGATAGTTAGAGATATGTTACTAATATCAATGGAAACAATGAATGGAGATAAAGGCTCATTTTGAATGGTTTGAAGCATCTTATTATTCATTATAGGTTGAGGAATAACATTAATTGAGATATCCCTAAGAGGTGGAAGAATATAATTATGATTAGCTTGAGGATGAATAGTTGTAGGTTGATTAGCCATGCTGATTAAGTGTTATTGAAGTTGCATCATTTAGTTGGTATTAGAATTTTGTATAATGTTCATTTGTTGAATGACTTGGGCTAATAGTTGGGTTATATCAGGAGGTGGGTTGGTGTTTGTAGGAGCATTGCCCATATTGGTATTAAGGAGAGGATTTATAAAAGAGTGATTAGTGGGATTGTTAAGTAAAATTATATCAATCACTCCCACATTAGTTTGAAGATTTTGAGAAGTTTCTTGGTAAGTGTAGAAAGGATTAGATCCATTAACTTCATCTTGAACTGTTATTTTCACCATATTACAATTCATAGATGAAAGAGGAGAAGAGGTGCCCCAAGAGTGATGGTGCTCTTGGGAGGAAAAGAGAGGAATAAATGAACATACCATATAATACCTAAATGGATTCAAGCTATCAAAGAATATTTTGATAGGAGATTTCATTTTGATTAAATAGAGATGAACATAATGCAAAATTAGAAGGATAAGGAACTAGATTGATAAACATAGAAAGTAAAAAATAGTACAAGGTCGACTGGATTGATCTAGTATAGAAAATAAGGTTTATAAATAGTACAAGGTTGACCAAGTAAATCTAGTATAGTGAATAAAGGTAGGAAAAAGATGGAAAAAGGTACTACAAACTATATAGGGTTGATTGGGTCAATCTAGTATAGTGAACAGGGGCTAAAAATACACTGGCTCAACTAGGTCGATCCAATATGATAGGTAGGAAGATAGAACAAGATGATAAAAAATTTATGAATTGAAACAAGATAAATTTTTTAGCTAATCTAGGAAAGTAAGATTTGAAAAGAAATAAACAATCAATTGGATTAATGCTAGCCAATCCAATTGAGGCACATAAAACAAAACATTTCACTAACATTGGATAATGCAAGTTTTTGCAAACACAATTCAACAAAGAGAAATCAAACAAATTGAAAAGTAAAGCTAACTAATTATTCAACCTAAGTGTTAATTAGATTATTAAGGTATGATTTTAAAATTTGATTGTAAGTTGGCTATAAGTAAGGTACTAGATAACAATCTAAGGATGGTTTTAGGTAGTTTGGGATGAAAGGGACTATAGTGGTAATGATATAAGATTGGTATTGGGGCCTACCCCTCACTTCCCACACCACAATGATAAGGGTGTCGGGTTCTTAACCAAAATATATCATTAACCATGTTTTATACTTGACTAGAGCATCAAGTCAGCTTCCCCTTTGGTGGTGAAATCCAAGTAAGTTGGCATAGGGTAGATAAAATGTTAAAGTGCTTGTTTATTTTTTGTGATTTGGATATGTGTGCATAAAATATAAATAGTGAAACTAAGTGATAAATTAAAAATCCTGTAATTACACTATGTGAACTATTCTAAATATGCAAGCAATAGGAAAATAAATGTGTGAGCTAATTACTAACAGATATGAGGTTAATTATAACTTTGAAACAAGGTATAGTGTGAAAACTATATACATAAAATATAGAATAAGGTTGAACCTGTACTATGGAAGTAAAGTTTAAAAATGAATTGGGTTAGCAGTGTTGATCTAATTATTTTAGATAGCACACAAAACATAAAACTGGATCAGTAGTGTCGATCTAATTGATTATGCAGGGACAATTCTAAAGAATACAAACTATGAAATGAAATATAAAAAGGAAAGAAATAGAGAAGTAGAAAGGAACCTTGGTGGATCAAAGATGTAATGAAGAAGATTTTTGGTCTAGAACTTGGAAGTATGCTTGAGAAAACTATAAACTAGGTTGACAATATCGATCAAGCTATACAAGAACCTAATAAAAAGTGATAAGACTATAAGGGGTCGATTGGGTCGATGTAGTAGGCTAAACTAGATGTCTGAGAATCTAAAAACCTATACTAGGTTAGCTAGGTCGATCTAGTTTCCATTCTTGAAACTTGTGTATAGAGAAAAAGAGATGGGTTGATAGAATTGATATAGAATGTCAAAATATATGATCAAAATGATGATCAAAATAAATGAAATAAATGAAGGAAAAAGTGAACAAATCTTGCAAGGGTTAGTTCACTTCAGGTTCATCAGAATGTATGAAATCAAAAATACATAATGTCTATGAATTAATCCTAGATTGGATAAGGTAGATCACACCTACACTTCTAATTGGGAATACATTTTTTAACTGGGAGCATGACCAATATGGGGATCCGCTAGACCTGATTAGGGGATCATTTATTATAACATATCATGCTAGGGAGGGTTCCCAAGCCTAAAATCTAACACAATCACACAACAATCCTAATGGATTCCTAAGTTTTAAAATGTTCACTTAATTCTAATAACAAGAAAGTAAAATCTAATCTAGTGCACACCAAATCTTGTGGCATAAAGTGGGGGTTAGAAGTAATAAAATAAGCATGTATAGTGAACTTCAAATAAATTAAGTATGAATAACACTCTAATACATAAAATATGAAAGATAGTATTATTCAAGCCAACACTTATGCTACTTTTATCTACTAAAAGAGAGGAGAAAAAAGTTAGAATGTACTTACCTGAATGTGAACCTGTCAAGACTCAATCTCTCCCTTGGCAAAAGGGGATTCACAAGACATTGTTTTAGTTTGTAAAGATCACTAAGAAAGGCCAAAGCATCCAAGACTTATCCACAAGACTATATTCTCCAAATAAAAAGCCTAAGCTAAGTCTCCTCAAGTAGAATGGTGGAAGAGTAGATTGTGAATAAGCATGAGTGAATAGTAACTCTTGATTGTACATATCAATAATGACCAAAATGATCCTATATATATAGGTAGATCTTACCCTAAATCCTTCTGAGAATGTTGGTTGTACAAGGTTGACCCAATTGACCCGTGTGTTTTTGAGGATAATTTACTAAGTCTGTGCTAGGTCAACTGAAAGGCTAACAAACCAAGAAAGTAAAGAATACCCCTAAACTATATTAAGTCAACCTAGTTGACCCAATACAACTAACAATCCAAAAGGAGTTTAAGACAATAAAAAGAGGAATGAAAGAGGAAAAGATTAGAGGAATACTCAAGGGAGGAGAAGTAGCTTAAGTAATAGTTTATAGATCTGGTTGGATTGGTAATAATGTGGAAATAAGGGACACCAATACTATGAAACACCAAAGGTCTACCTACCCCTTTCTTAGTGTACCCCTTAGGGCATGAACTCAGAGAGATTGAGTTTTGATGGGTTCTTTTAAGATGTAAAGCATCATTAATTAATAAAATTATGAAAATATTATGTATATACAAGATGTACCACTCTGCTTGGGAGAAAAATTAGATTTAATTTATTTGTCCACATGGTGTGATCCTTGGAGGAAAATGGAATAAAGAAGAAGTGTGGTGCATTTTCATTAATGGCTTCATGATGAAGAGTGGGGGATAAGTCAAAAGAGTGTTGGGGCCTCTTTTGGAATCTTTTGTGTACTTAGAAAGTGGAGGACAAGATTGACTATGCTAAATTGGATTACATATGAAGGTGGAGGAGCCATTATGAAAGCATGATAAATGGAGGTGACTTTGTTAAAAGTTAGGGATTTGATTATGACCCTAACACATGATGTCAAGCATGATTAATAGTGTACATTTTGGCTCACATTAGAATGTGGCACCATATTTTCTCTCTCTTCATCATTCACTTCTCATTCCTTCTTCATTTACAATTTTATAAGTGTGGATCTCTTCGTTTGGTTATGCATCTTTGTAAAATCATAAAAAAACCCCATTTTGTGAATCGAACTTATGTTCAAATCCTCCTTGTTATTTGGATGAAAACCCAAATGAATGATTAAGATCAATGGATGAAAACCCATTGGTTTCATAGATCAAAGGATGAAACCCCTTTGATTTAGTAGGACAATCTCACCCTGATATTGTGAAGGTGCTTTAATTGCAGATTCATAGTAGTGGTGTGTAAGTGTTTTAGTTGGATTTGTTTTATAATTTTAGTGGATAGGATCTTTAGAGGATTTGTGTACAAGTTTACAATGCAATTTTGTAGAGCATCATTAGTTTGCATTCCATGTTGGTGTTATGTATAGATTTGTAGATTTCTAATGTGTGCAGAAGTGTGTGTGTGGAAGGTATTGAAGTTTAATGTTTATATATATATATATATATATATATATATATATATATATATATATATATATATATATATATATATATATATCAATTGTAATTGTGTTATCTTTTATTTAGATTTTAAAATAAGAATATTGTGGAGTTTATCATATGTGTGTTGATAATCAATATAAGAGATGTTATTTCCTTCAAAATGATGTGTATAAGTTTTAGTTAAGTGTGGGTTTTGAGGAGGAATTTCAGATTTGAGTATTGTTTGAATATTGTTGAGTTTTGGGTTATTGAATGTGGACAATATTTGTAGTGGATTTTATAGTAAAATCAAATCTGTTTAAATAATATTATAAGGGTTATTACACATGAGTACACCACTCAAAGTTAAAAATTTGTTTCTAAGAGGAATTACCTAATCCCGATGCATCCAAAATTGACTAGCTCACCTCACAATCAAGTTACAATTTCATTAAATTGCTTATAAAATGGTGATGGAAAAAATACCCCATGGGATGAAAATTATTTTTAGAAGCTATTATATATTATATTGGCTAAAGGTTACCACTAGGACCCTACAAAAATAATCTCTAGTAATTCAAATGATAAAATAACTCGGCGTTCCAAATGGTTTTTAACGTAGAAAAATGTTATGCTAAGTAATTTCCTAAATAAATTGGGTTTGGAATTGAATCACTAAAAATAGTAAAAACATCCACAAATTTTAAATAAAAGTTTATATATTTATTTAAAAGTAAAAATAATCACTACCAACTACCATTTTCATTTAAAGATTAATATAGATATTTTTGGTAACTCAAATTTGAAATGACTTCTCAAGCTATAAAAGAAATCAACTACAAAAAATCCTCAAATACCTCTGGAGTTAGATCCACGAAAAGGTATCAAAATGAGGTAGAAAATTTGTGGTTGTAGATATTAATTTCTATGATATAATTATAGAACCTAAAAGTTTTAGTTTCAAAAAATCTTAAGTTCTTATATTGATTTGAACTCATTTCTAGAGCAATTCCATAGACAAAATCCAGATTCAATAGAAATTTTAGTGAAATAAATTTAGAATCGTGTCACCTTAAATGACAAACATTAAGGTAAATTAAATGTCAATATTCCTAGGATGATATGAAGCTAAGAAAAATAGGAAACAAATCTCAACTTAAAGGAATTTAACTTCTATAATATTTTAAAATAATGATTTTGAGGTATCTTCATGGAAAAAATAGCAATACAAAGAGGTTTATATTACAAATACCATTGGAAAAAGGATAACCATTTAAATTTAAACAAGACAAAAATAATTATGGTTCCTAATACCAATTATCATAACTTAAGAGGATTGGTAAAAAGTCTTAATTCGGTTTAGGATCACTTTAGCTAATTATTTATATTGCATTCTAAGAGGGATGTATTTTCTTATTACAAAACAAAAGTTCACGCATTTAAGAAAAACATTATTATTTTAGGTTGTTAATATGGTAAAACTACCATTAGATCTCTAAATAAGGATAAAATAAATTTATTAGGACATGTCATCTCTCAAATTCAATAGTTGATAACACTCCTTGTCCCCACTTAAAGAAATGGTAAATCTGATTACAAGATTGTTTGACTAGTAGACAATAATCTAAACATTCATTTGGTCAAGGTTGTATAAAGGAAATTTACTATTAATATTTAATTTGAGACATTAAATAAGTTGTTTCAATTAGTTTTACAACTCAAGTAACTCTTTAAATAGTAGGACAACTAAGGATAGACTATTAATCATTGTTAACAATTGTTTTAATACTTAAATAATTTTAAAAGACAAAATTATTTTCCCTTTGTTTTCCAAAACATTATTCTATTTACCAGTAAGATTTTCCTAACTATTATTTTGTTTGTTAAGGAAATTAGATACCTTATATTATTATTACAAATTAATATAACAAGAGGTTTATAAACTTTAATACTCAAGACCATTCCAAATAGACAAATTTCCAAAAATATGATATTTTTGAATTCTTCATTAACAATGGAAAGAAGATTATACAATTTATTTGATTCATAGTCTAGACAATAAAATTATAAATATAAGTACAAAGTTCTATTACTACATTATTTCACAAATCTACCCACACCTGTATCTTGTACTAAAATATAGGCACAAGTGTCAGCTTATGTTGAGCAAGTAAGAACTTCCTCACAAAATTTTATTTCATTTGTTTAGAGTCATAAACAAGATACACAATGAAAATAAGCATTCATCTAATACTAATAATATACATACATACGTATGTACGTACATAATTAATACAAAAACACAATAAGGATAAAATAGGTAAAATCCACCCAACAATAGAATTAGACGAGATTTAAAAAAAAATCAAACAAAACTATTAACATCGAGTGAGCTAATTTTTTTTAAATATTAATAATGATCTATAATAACAACCATTGTTCAAGCATTTTAAGGAAACGAGATTTCAATAGGTACATGTCTAGTATTCATCAGAGTTTTTAGCATAAGGGATAGAGAGAAAACTTAAAATCTCAAACATAAACACATTATAATTATTGTCTTAACAAAGACACCAGATAAAATCTAATGCAACATAATTTTATCTCAAGAAATCTTAGTATGATCAAAAACTCCAAATAAAATACAAGAAATAAATGGTTTGATTATTTACCATAATTATTCATCTTCTTAACTTGATAATAATATCTCAATTCAAAAACTTCTGAAATTACAAATCACTATGTATACATATATATTATCCAAAATATATTGATAAATTACTCACTTTTTTATTACATATTTGTATATGTATATTTACATATATAAATATTTGTTTATTTACTTATCTAAACATAATTATTCTCTTATATTAATATTTAAAAAATAATAACACACACACACACACATAATAACATAAAATATTAATTTATAAAATAAATACTTAAAAACTTAAAAACTATTGGCCATGGATGGCTATTGTTATATATTAAAACAATATATATATATATATATATATATATATATATATATATATATTTGTTTTAAAATAAACAATAGCCATCCATGGCCAATAGTCAGTTGCTGGGCCATGTGGCTTAGCCGTCAGCCATGACGGCCAAGGCACGAAGTGGTGGGGAGGGTTGGCTAGCCCGACCCCTCCTCCCTCCCTACTATGGGAGGAGGTAGGGGTTGACTTAGCTACCCCCACTTGCACAAATATTCACACACACACACACACACACACACACACACACACACACACACACACACACACACACACACACACACACACACACACACACACACACACATACATATACATTTTTTCCAGAATAAATATGTGTAGAAATATAACATGCAAATGTACATATATTTTTAAAGACAAAACAACCAACAGGGTTACAAAATCCAAAATCTTAAATCAAACCCTCAACATTTGAGGAAAAACTTAGAAAAATAACCAAAAAATTAAACCTAATTTAAATCAAAATGAAACTATTCTTCAATGCTTAACTTGTCTATTAATCTGGAAGAAAAGAACTTAATTCATGAGAGAGAGATCACTTGCCTATTTAAACATAGATCTTCTTCTTAGCTCTTCTAGTAGTATCATCATCAATAGAGGCAAGAACTTAGAAAGAGAGATGAAGCTCCAAACAAATGCAATAATGGAGGCAACTACTTGATAGGAGAAATGAAACTACAAAATCCTAAGTTGGTTTGGTCAAGTTGCATAAAGATTTACTTTTAATATTTTATTATTTTATTTTATTTTTATTTATTTGTTTATTTATTTTTATTTACCAGCATCCCAAAACACCAAAACAATGACTAAGGTTTATTTTTAAAAAAATAAAGAGTCAAAATTCACTTTTCAAGGAAAGCCATCAACCCACTAAAATAAGATGATACCCTCTCTTACATGCCCATGTGACTCCTTACAACAAATAAATTTTAAATTATCTTTCTTAAAAAATACTCCACCAAGTAGGTCAATACTTACTAACTAGGCTAGGACTTAAGAGAGTAGATTTTCTAAAAAACCTATGGAATAAAGTTCATAGGCTCTTTAGGAAACCTATGACTCTTCTTAAAATAATAGAGGCCATTTTAGTAATTTAAAAAATTCATATGATCATTATGATAATTTTTAATCTAATCAATATTTTAAACTTTTAAATAATCATCACTTTATTAATATGTAAGGAGGAATCTATTATTCAAATTCTTAATAATAACACAATTACATTGTTGAATGTCTCAATTGGTAAGGGAAAGAGGTATTTCATGTGGGTTATTACATAATCCCCTCTTATGAAAGCATCGTCCTCGAAGCAAAAACCACAGTGAAGAATAGTATGTTAATTACTCACTTTCAAAATATCCTTAAAATACAACTATAAGCCATTGATACTTGAAGTTCCTCCAATAAAATAAATAAACTCAAAAAATCATTGATATGAATATTCTAATATAAGTTTCATTTTATGTCCAAACTATACTGAGCAAAATTGAGCAATGCTAATCAATATTAACTAATACTTGTAACCACTATGTCACAACCCAACTGATATCATAAAGTATTTATATCAACTCTAAAGTTGCATATGCACAAAGTATCAATTTGTTTTATGACCATACTAATCACTTAGTGGCATCCTTTGGTGAGCATACTAAATGACAAATAAGTGTTGAACCATGACAACATATTGTACTACTAAGAATTCTAAACACCACCAAGCCAAATTGTCATATTGAGGCATACCATCTAATTGAGTCACACTGTCTTCCTGTATCAACTGAATCAATAATATCATGTGCCCATAGGAACATGGATAGCCTCTAGAATGAGAAATTGTGCACCAAAGTCATTCTGATGTAAGTCAAGTTATCATACATATTTAACATCTACCCACTAAAACCCAAAATCCTCTGATTTAATTATGAAAGCTCAAGTACACATCTAATGTATAATCCATACTAAGAAATAATTATGAGCATCAATCATGGTAAAATTACACTAATAAGATAAGTATTCATCCATGACAACACTCTTTCTAAGAATAACTAAACAATATTAAACCATATTTAATCATAAAACACAATATTGACAAGGCTGAGCTCTAATATATAATGCCATTAGAACACATGAGTAAATGCACTAACTTGTAATGTTGAACCAATTTGAACCATACTAAACCATAAAACACCATATTGAGTCCCAACATCTAACATCATGAGAATAGAATAATACCACTATTGAAATTATTGAGAAATCACTATGAGCTATCATATAAACTCCTTAGACCTCCCAAAAGAATCATATCTCCATGCAAGGACCACACACACACACACACATATATATAACCACTACATCTAGTGGGGTAGGAAGGATGGTATCATGAACAAGCGTGAGCATTTCCTATCATGACCTACTAGCTATATTTAAAGTTACTTATCCTCCCCCATACCATGCCATTGGCGTAACGATTATGCACATTAGAAACACATGTGAAATCAATACTAAATATATTCCAAAAGAAAATTTAAAATTAAATCGATCATGTAAAATTAAAATCAATAAAAAAATGAGACTAATTGGCCTTAAAAGAGAATTCTCAATCATAAAAAAATCAACAACAATTTCCATGATCGATTACTTAAAATATTTAAAAATAAGAAAATAGTATTGGTTTCAAGTCAAATTAAAATAAAGTATTTAGATAAATCAAAATAAATTTGATAAAACACAGTGAAAGTAGATCACATTAGAATCACTATGTGACTTAATAAGTCACTCAAGGGGAAAAGGAATAAGGTAAGATGGCATTGGTTGGTCCACTAGCCATCATAGAAAATCAAACTTTGTCATTGGGCATAGTAGATTGGTCCACTATCCATTACTAATATGAAAATAGTCCACTAGCCATCTAGAGAATCAAACTACACCATTAGTAGGGTATGGTACATCATTAAAAATAGTTGGTACAAATGAAGGAGGATAGCAAACAACAACTCCTGCACATGCCATCCTAATGCTAAATCATTACCAAATGATAAGATACTAGCTCACATATTTGATTTTCATGTAACCAAACTCTAGTCAAATAACATTACCTATAGTGAGTAACCATATCTAAACATATCAAAAAAGAATTACATCAATCTAACTGATGCCACAATTTCATCCCTAATGACATTTTTAACATATATCTATAACTACAATTATAATCTCATGAGGAATATCTGATACTCTCTATGTATAATGTCACAATGTCCCAAGGTAATATGTATACATTATGTCTATTATCCATTTCTAACCATAACTGAAGGGACTGAATAAACAATCCATATCCTAACAAAGTGCTACTAATGATAAAGTATCCAATGAATTTTGACCATAACTTTCCACCATAACAACCAATTGATACAGATGAAGGAGAATAAAAACTATCAACTCTCATGCATGGCATCCTAGTGCCACATATATACCAATTCAAATATATTAGATCATCTCTCTAACTTTAACTACTCTCAAGTAGCATATCTCATAGGGCATACCATTGTCAAACATCGCTCACTAAAGTTCTATCAAGTGAAAACTATATGTATGTTTGAGTCTTGACTGTTAAAACCTATTATCTATTTTAAATACTAGAAGTATCAAGATGGCCTAAGAAATCATTACCAAGATAAAATAGTGCATCAATTACAATACTCATAAATCCATACTCTAAATGACCATGTATTTTCCATTCTCAACTAGGGTGAGATAAGATGAAGAAAATAGGATTCTACAGACCATAATATATGCATCAAATGCTACTAGATTTTTCATACATTAACATAGTACAAAATATCAAAAGGATGCAATGGTCAATGCAAAATATAAGGGTCGCCTATAAAGGTCATCATCCACAAAAGTTTGGAAATCACAATCAATGCTAAACTATATGCTCTAGGTAAATAGCATATATACTACCAAATTAAGGTGTACTAAAATCATGAGCACATTTAACAAAATGGGAGGTGAAGTCAATTAGGGTTAATGTTACCTAAAATTTTAAAATAAACTCTTTTACATTGATGGTATTAACACTCATAGGCCACTTACCCAACTAGTGCTACTATTAAAGAAATAATCTACTCTAAACAAACATTCCATCAACTGTATGAACGTATAATAGACCTATCATTACCACCTTTATTTTAACAATGTAAGGCTATTTATAAGTTCAAAATTGGTTAAGTTGTATAAATTTAATCTTGGATCTAAGAAAGAATCATTTCAGTACATTTGCTATAGCTTCAAGATTCATCTATGTAATACACATGTAGTAAAAAACTTATAAATCTCATTAGTTGACTTCTACATACAATCAATTACTATACTCATTAAAGGTATATAATACTTCTTCACCACTAAATAAAATTATCATCACCAAACCACATGGGCAATATCATAGTTTTATAGGTAAAATCAACAACACATTGTTTTATTATTAAAAAAGTACACTTAAAATCAAGTTAATGGAAGGTAAATGTTGAAACCTCTAACCTTAATATTCATGACATGTTTATTAAGTCTAATCCAATATGCATACAACTAAATCTTAACCAAAGGTAAACAAAGAATTTAAATGTTCGAAACCAAAACCAGATACATCTTAGGAAGGATTTACATCATTTCATGTATTCATATTATAGTAAATAAGATCAAAATCTATCTATGGATATGTATTCAAACATAGCAAAAAATTATAGAAAACAAATCTTCTATACCACCTCCAAACTGGATTAATCAAATGTATAAAAATACCAAGGAAGTGCATTATGATAACGAGACCTCATAAATACATATATAAAAAATACATTTAGTCATAAATAACATCAAAATACTTAACCCTATATAATTAAATATTTACCACATAATAAATATAAGACAAACCTCTAACATGAATTATATATGTGCCAACAAAGTCATCAATTCCAAATTCAAGTAAGCTTCACCCAATCACAAACAACATGGTCACACAGTTCAATTTATGGTCTTAATTTGTTGTGAGTACAAATGAACATAAATATCGTAATGATAAAGTTCACAAATTCATCACAAATACCAATGCAATACCCCAGATCTCTTGGTGTTGAACCCAAGTTAGGATACCATAATGTAACACCTAAAATTTTCATAGAAATAAAACCCATAAAATACTACTATTTTTTTCCTTACTTATGTAACACTAACTCTGCACCAAAAAACACTTCAACCATTAACATAACTATACTAATGCATGCATTAACTACAAATATATTCTAATCCCACATACATAAGCAAAGACAACCTTAAAGGTATACAAATATACTCAAGGTATGTTATATGTAATGTAGACACTCAACTTCTATTTCAAAAAACAAAATGCATAAAGGTGTTTGACAAGCTAGATGTGACTAAGTTGTGTCGACTACACCAGAATCAATGTATAAGACTAAACTCAAATTCCATACTCAAGGGATATTAAGTATAGATTGTATTAATTGAACCAAAACTGATGCTCATTCCAAATGGTATGAAATGTGATCCATCAATGGTTTGTTGACACCTTATTTTTTGCAACTAAAACTATAAACACAATAAAACTGTGTAAGCAACGAAACTCCTAATTGGCCCAAACTCCCAATTGGCCCAACCTTATATAAAATCACCATACTAACCATGAGTACACTATTTAAATTTAAACATTTATGTCTAAGAGGAATTACCTCATCTTGATGCATCTAAAATTGACTAGCTCACCTCACAATCAAGTTATAATTTCATTAAATTACCTATTAAATAGTGATGTTAAAAATACGCCATGAGATGAAAATTATTTTTAGAAGATATGATATATTATATTAGTTAAAGGCTAACACTAGGACCCTAAAAAATTAATCTCCAATAATTCAAATGTTAAAATAATTTGGCATTCCAAATGGGTTTTAACGCAAAAAAATTGTTATGTTAATCAATTTATTGATTAAACTGGGTTCAAAATTAAATCACTAAAAATAGTAAAAACATCCAAAAATTTTAAATAGAAGTTTATATATTAATTTAAAATTCACTACCAACTTCCAGTTTCTTTTAAATATTATTATAGATATTTTTGGTAACTCAAACTTGAAACGACTTCGCAAGCTAAAAATAAATCAGCTACAAAAAATCATCAAATGCTTCTGTAGTTAGATTCACCAGAAGGTATCAGAACAATTTAAAAAATATATGATTTTAGATATTAAGTTTTATGATATAATTCTAGAGCCTAAATTTTTTAGTTTCAATAAATCTCAAGTTTTTTTAATTAATTTGATCCCGTTTTCAGAGCAATTCCATAAACAAAATCTAGATTTGGTAGAAATTCTAGTGAACTAAATTTAGAATCATGTCACCTTAAATGAAAAACATTTAGTTAAATTAAATTTCAATATTAATAAGATGATATGAAGCTAAGAAGAATAGAAAACAACCCTTGATTCAAATGAATTTGACTTCTGAAATATTTTAAAATAATGATATTGAGGTGTCTTCGTGGAGAAAATAACAATATAAAGAGTTTTATATTACAAACATCTTTAGAAAAAGGATAACCATTTTAGCTTAAACAAGAAAAAAACAATTTTGGTGCCTAATGCCAATTCTTGTAACTTAATAGGATTGGTAACAAGTTTTAATTTGGTTTAAGATCACTTTAGCTATTTATTTACATTGGATTCCAAAAGGAATGTTTTTTCTTGTAACAAAACAAAAGTTCATGCATTTAAGAAAAAAATTATTGTTTATGTTATTAATATGATAAAACTATAATTATATCTCTAAACAAGGATAAAATAAATTTATTAGGATAAGTCATTTCTCAAATTCAACAGTTGATAACACTCCTTGTTCCCACTTAAAGAAATGGGAAATATAACTACAAGATTGTTTGACTAGCAGATGATAATATAAAAATTCATTTGGTCAAGGTTTTATAATGGAACTTTACTATTAAGATTTAATTTGAGACATTAACTTAATGAAAATAAGTAGTTTCAATTAATTTTGCAACTTGAGTAATTATTGAAATAGTAGGACAACTAAGAATATACTATTAATCATTGTTAATAATTGTTTTAATACTTTTATAATTTAAAAAGACAAAATTATTTTCCCTTTTTTCCAAAACATTCTTTTATTTACCAATAACATTTTCCTAACTATTCTTCTATTTGTTAAGAAAATTAGATACCTTAATATTATTGTTAAAACTATAAATAAAACTATAAATACAAGGACAAAGTTCTATCATTACACCACTTCATAAATCTACCCACACCTGTATCCTACACTAAAATATAAGCACAAGTGTTAACTTATGTTGAGCAAGTAAGAATGCCCTCACAAAATCCTCTTTCATTTTTTCAAAGTCATAAACAAGATAAACAATGAAAATCAACATTCATATATATATATATATACAAAAACACAATAAGGAAAAAATAGGTAAAATCCACCCAACTGTAGAATTAGTAAACATTAAAAAAAAATCAAATAAAACTATTAACTAATGAATATATAACATAAAATTTTAATTTATAAAATAATATGTGTTTTAAAAGAAACAACAACTAGCCATGTTTGATAATTGATGACTAGATTGTGTGGCCTGGTCATAGCCATGGCCATTAGCCATCAACTATGGTGGCCCGCCCTTCCCTACCATGGGAGGAGGTAGGGGTCGACTTAGCCACCTCCCTTCCTACATATATAATTTTTATTTTTTTTTATATTTTATTTTATTATTATTATTATAAATATAAATAAAAAAATGACTACTATATTTTTTTTCTCTCTCTATCTTTTTTGAATGAACAACAAATATATGTATGTATGTATATTCATTGATTAATTTTTGGTTAAAAAAGAGGGTGTGTGTGTGTGTGTCTATATGTATATGTATATGTATATGTATATGTATATGTATATGTATATGTATATATATATATATATATATACATATATTTATATACATACATATATTTATATATATATATATGTATATGTATGTATGTATGTATGTATACATATATATACATACATACATACATATATATATATATATATATACATAGATATATACTTATATATATACATATACATATATATATATATTTATATATATCCAAAAGAAAAAGTGTCAGTATCTTTATTTCAATTTGAGGTGAAATATACATCCAGAGTACTAATGGATGATGATAGAGTAAGAGGAGAGGGCATCTAACAATAAAAAAGGGAGACAAAATCCTTGACCTAAAGAGACAAGCACCCCAGTAGATTAGGGAAGCACTAAAGGAGGGGTAAAACAACACAAACAACATGTTGTGAAAGCTGACACTGACCAAGGAAATATCATGGGCTAGTACACTATAGGTAGGAAGAACCAAAATAATCATCCATCCTACCCTTTTTCTTCTTTACTTCCTGCCACACTCTTTATGATAGAGCCACCATGACTATCTGCATTCTTATGTTCTAAATCTCTAAAATTGGGTGAAAACCTAGCTATTTTGGGTTTGTTTATGTCACTAATTCCTTTTCTAAGTTTGAGCTCTTTGTTTCATGATCACATTTCACACCTCTAAGTGTAGACCCAACAAGTTCTGATTCATTTTTTGGGTTCCCCTCTTTATTTTCCTCCTCATTGAGATCAATGTTATAGGCTTGTGTGTTTGGCACGTCTAGCTCATTTATTTTTTGGCCTTATCCTCTTGTTCATGTACTTCTCCCTCCTCATCCTCTTATGTTAACATGTCCCAACATTTGAAGGTTGATTTCATCCATTTCTTCTTTAGTTGAAAGTTTCAATCCTAGGGCAAGTGGCCTAAAGGTGACCAATAAGCTTCCAAAAGAAACATCAAAAAGCGGTATTCTCATAATCCAAGGACTGATTATGTTAGATTTCTCTATGGTAAATAATTATTTTTTTTGATATACCTTTACTAAGGTCTATATCCACAAATATTTGTGCATATGTGCATAATCCTAACCCTATTCTTTCATAATCTACTTTGATGAACTTTCCCAGGTTATCCCCTATCCTTTTGAAGGCAGAGATGAGGTAGAGAGGAAGATTTGGTAGTTGTACCCATACTGGCATAATAATAACTGAGTGGGAGCTCAGATCAAATTCTAGAAACCATAGTGTGAGGTAAAGGCCCACCTATCCCCAGAACCATGGACCTTTTGTTAATACTCTCTAGTATACATCATCAAAAAAATGTACAATGAAGAATCCCTTGGAGCAAAGGGATATTTCACAATTTTTTGACCAGGTAGTATGTACCCACTAGAATAGAGTAGTTATAGTTAGCCAAAATACATTGAATCTATATATGATTGCCTCATTTTCTAAATTTACACTATACTCAATCACTTTTTTCTTTATGATATCCACTTGTGGCACCTCCTCTACCTATTCCATAATGTAGGCACTTGTTATGGGGGAGGCTTTTTGGGTGCCTAATTTAGCTGAATTATTTTTGATAGCATCTTTAAATGATCCCTTAAGTTTATAAGATTTAGATTCATCCTTAAAAGAGTACTTGCTAGTATTTCCCATGTCTATGGCACAATCGTGCATGCATAGAGCATGAGACAATAGAGATCCTTTCAAAATGCCATACGCATCCAGTAGCTTGTGATTTTTCAAATCCTTGCCTTTGTATATGAGGAATTGGAAGGTCAATGGTATCTTAGTGGCCATTTTAATCTACTCTTTGAGGTCATGTACACTATTGGTCTAATCTACCTAGAGACAGTGTATTCCCCATGATGGTTCATAGCATAATCTAGAAGATTTCCCTCTATTTTTGTGGATATTCCAAGGTTGGCATTTCATCAAATATATTGTATACATCCTTTGTTTTTTGCTAGTCCTTAGTCCTGTGATTTTTAGTCTTTTCATTTTTTGTACTAGTCACCATTATTATCATAAGCCCATGGCCATCCCTCATCGAATACCCCTGGATTTGAAACATGACTCCCTACGTGACTAAAAACCATTAGTGCTTAGGGATATATGTTATTCCCCCTATCATTGTTTCCTTTTCTTCTACTATCTTCATGTATCATTCTGAATACAGTGTAAATAGGTGAGTATTCTCTTTGTAGTCTTGCCCTGACACCTGGTTTACCATTATCATTATCCATGTATGGTCCTACATCATGCTAAACAAGGAAACCTTAGCTGTGAAAATTATCGATTACTCCATCATCATTTTTTATTTTATATGTGTGTGTGTGTGTGTGTGTGTGTGTGTGTGTGTGTGTGTGTGTGTGTGTGTGTGTGTGTGTGTGTGTGTGTGTGTGTGTGTGTGTGTGTGTGTGTGTGTGTGTGTGTGTGTGTGTGTCTATACCCACATTTTTTTATTTTACATTTTTTAACCAAAAATTAACCAATGAATATACATACATACATACATCACACACACACACACACACACACACACACACACACACACACACACACACACACACACACACACACACACACACACACACACACACACTTTCTTCTTAAGAAAAAAATAAAAGTATGCAATGATATATATATATATATATAATTTTTTTAAAAGTAAATATTCAATAAAAACCCTTAACATTTGAGGAAAAACTTGGCAAAATAATAGAAAAAATAAACCTAATTTAAATTAAAATGAAACCATTCTTCAATGCTTAATTGGTCTATTAATTTGGAAAAAAAGAAACTAATTCATGAGGGAGAGATCACTTATTTGGTTAAACATAGATCTTCTTCTTCGTCATCATTTTCTTCTTCTTCACTCCTTGGTTGACTCTTCTGGTACTAACATCATCAATAGAGGTAAGAACTTGGAAAGAGAGATGAAGATCCAAACAAATGTAACAATGGAGGTAACTACTTGGCAAGATAAATGAAACTACAAAACCTTAAGTTGGTTTGGCCAGGTTGCATAGAGATTTACTTGTAATATTTTATTATTTTATTTTATTTTTATTTGTTTGTTTATTTGTTTATTTTTATATTCCATCATCCCAAAAACTAAACACAATGACTAAGGTTTATTTTTAAAAACTAGAGTCAAAATTCACTTTTTAAGGAAAGCTATCAACCCACTAAAAGAAGATAGTACCCTGTCTTACATGTCCATGTGAATCCTTATAATAAATAAATTTTAAATTATCTTTCTTGAAAAATAATCCACCAAGTAGGTCAATGCCTACTAACTAGGCTAGGACTTAAGAGAGTAGGTTTTCTAGAGGACCTATGGGATAGAGTTCATAGGCTCTCTAAGAAGCCTATGAATCTTCCTACAATAAGAAAGGCCATTTTAGTAATTTAAAAAATTCATATGATCATTATGAGAAGTTTTAATCTAGTTAATTTTTTTAAACTTTTGAATAATCATCACTCTATTAATATGTAAAGAGGAAACTACAATTCAAATTCTTAATAACCACGCAATTGCATTGTTGAATGTCCCAATTGGTAAGGGAAGGAGGTCCTTCATATGGGGTTTATCCATAGTCCCCATATTTCATTTTTTCCTTTCACTTGAGGCACACATACATATGCAGAAGTATAGGAGTCTTTAGGCACCATGGTCTTTATGATATCCTATATAGTGGCCAAGTGCAAGCTCTCTTGTGTTAGCTATTTATTTCATTCATGTTTGGTTTTATGAATCCATATGGAGGAACAAAAAATTTCAAAAGAATTACTATCAATATATATATATATATATATATATATATATATATATATATATATATATATATATATATATATATATATATATATATATATATATATATATATATATATATATATATCATAAAACTTAGATCACACTAAAATATGTGATATTTTATTGGCACATCTCCTATTATAGTTGAAGCTTAAATTACATAGTTAGCGTGATGATAGAGTTGAGGTCCTTTGGGGTGAAATAGGTTAGTAGAATAGGGTAGGAGATCTTATTTCATTACATTATTATATTTTATTACATTTTAGTGCCACTTATCTTCTCACACAAGTACCCAATATTTCTAGTAAGCCAATAGCTTTGTAAAGGGTCCTAAAGAGTGGGGAACATGTTATGAGAAGGTAGGATCATTTTATTTTCATGCATACAACCTTGATGGGATGCTTTATGTAATTCAATTGTTATCCCAATCTTTGTGTTCACTAGTTGGAGTGTCTTAAGTCCTTGATGTTGATAGTTCTTATCCTTAACCACATATCTAAATTACCTTATTCTTGCTAACAATTTTCAAATCACATGTGTGAGGCCTTGTATTGATTATTTACATCATATCTTCCTTGATATCCCCTTGATTAGTATATATTTTAGCTTATCACATCTTTGGATCACATCTATATCATAATATTATCATTATGACACCACTTGTATTTTATTTTATGAGTTTTATTACAAGACCTAGGGAATCTAAGTAGGCCTTCCCCAAAAACACCCATAACCTTTGATTTCCATACCATCTCATTGTCATCCTTGTCATGTATTCAGGTGGTTGTGCTTTCCTACATCACATTTTATCATCATCACTAAGTTTGAGTTGTCATTCTTTAGAAATTTTTTATCCATCCTGCTCTTGTTTGATTTTTGTGGACTTCACATATCTTGCATAGGACATTTTGCATACTTTCACATATGTTTTTATTTATGTTTAACTTGACATTCTTGTCTTAGATTTTTATTTACATTATTGTTTGTTTTCATTTATTTTTGACTTGACATGCTTGTCTTAAATTTCAAATTACATTTTATTTCTAGTCATATATATTTTCTTCATGTTTGATTTGACATTCTTATCTTACACGATATCACATTTTTAAATTACATATCTTTGTTTGATATTTATTATATTGATATTTTATGTACTTAAATTTTTTTGTATATCTCATATTTTGTGGTGTGTTTTGAAATAATTTTTATCATTTACTTCATTATTTTTTAGATATTTTACTTATTGATCTACTTAATTACGATGTATTTTTTTCAAGACTTAGTTTTTGTTATTTTGACCATGCATTTTCTCTCATTTTATAGAAAATAATAAAACATTCATCATCATCCTTAACTTTCAGTTAATTTTTAATATTAAGTTGTTTACCATGAGATTATGTGTTTTTCCCTAATCTTTATGTTTGTAGGTCCTTTAAATGATACAAAAGAAGTCTTCTAATTTTAGTGAGATAGAGAATCTTTAGGTGCTAATAGAATACTTTTGCAAAAAAATAGAAATTTATCTAATTTTTAAGGTCCACCTCTTCATTTTGTATGTTTGGTGCCTTCCATCATCTGTTGCACACACAACATTTTATACAATCAACAGGTAAGTAAATATAAACATTATTTTTTTATTTACTTTCAATCATTTAAACATTTAATTTTAGTTATATATCTATGTTTCTATGTTCTTTCCTAAAGCACCATCCTACATTACATTATTATGACATACAATTAGATTCAGATGGGGCATATCTATACACATAATATCTTTCACTTTGTCATTTATTGATGATTTATATTTCAACAAGTTGTCAATCATAGGTTTCTCTAAGTGCATGATTTAAAGGGTCATTGGGAAAAAAGGGTGGGCAGGCTCATGGTGCTTTGTGAGAGATGTTTCTACTATCATTATTATACCATTCCTACTATCAGTCTAGCTTCTTTAATTTATCTTTCCATTTACCTCCTTCCATATTATCCTCTTCAATTTTTCCATATTCCCTTATTTCTTATAAAAAAAACCTAGCTAATATTGTATGCTTAGTGCCATTTTACCCTTCTTGTATTGTATTAGATAGCTTGATATAATTTTGAGTCTATATTTTGATATTTGTGTTATATCAGTCTAGCCTATACCATTCTATGTTAGCTAATTCCAATTGTATCAACCAGGCCACTACTATTAGATTATATTTTAAGGTTAGTTTTAGGTTTTGGATCAATGTATATAGGATTTATATTTCATTATAATAATCATATATACACTCTATCCACCATGATTTCACTCATAATTATACCCTAAGTCATATTTGGTAGAGTTTGTGGTCTAGAACCTTAGCTTAAAGAAGCTTGTATTGTGGTAGTCTTTGAATATCCATAGGCGGATTCATTGGGATTCTAATATGAGGATATATTTTTTCTTTATCTAATCATTTTAAGTCTTCATCCCACAACATCTCTTAAAAATCTCTATTTGATTCAAGGGGGAGATTGAGGTTTGATGGGCCCAATCCAAGGTAAGTATTTATAACCCTATACTCTTTCCTTTATTTACGTACTAGATAGATATTGTTTGTTGCTTAGTGAATGAATGTGTGTATCCTTGTCTAGGTTCTCTCTACATGGAATTAAGATGATGTGACTTTAAGATTTGTTAGACTTTCCATATTCCATTTTAGGTTGCCTAAACCCCCATTTGGTTGACCATTTAACATCAACAATTATTATCATTATAAACCTTACCATTTAACTTAGTTTACTTTAATTTCATAACTAGTTAAAATTTTTTACTTACACATTTCTTTTCATAGAGGTCTAGTGAGAGCTACTTCCTTGTGTGATAGGCTTAGGCTTTGGAACCCTATAAGCTTAGAATTTACATAATAGAAAACACTCTACTATATATACATAATTAATTTGTCAATACCTAGATAAAATAAGTATCACAAGCTCTATTTTAATAACCTTATCTAAGTCTAAGTCCATTGAGATAGGATAATTCTAGGTTCATACTAGCCTATGCATTCAAATATAAATACACCCATCAGGGTTTTGTAAATATGAAAAAATTATATATAGAAGGATAAAAATAAATAGTTTTATTTAAATTTTGAGTATTACCATTGATTTTGTCCTTAAGAATAATATTTTGCATGGGAGTAAGATTCAAATGCTCATCATGAAGCATAAAGATTAGAACACAATTACAAATCCTAGGGGTGACTACATGAGAAACTTTTACATTTATGACCTATTTAGATTTATGTATCATTTCATAAATAAATTTAGGGCTTATAAAAAAATTCTTTAAAAGATATATAAATTACCTCATTAATGTTTTTATCCTTTGAAAATTTGAGATTTTTAAATTTATTATCCAAGAAAATCATAAGACTCATCAATTTCATTAAGGTAAACCATGATGATAATAAAATAATTATCACACAAAGGCATTTGAAACCCATTGATAGGAAAGGTGAATAAAACCTAATATCAAAACCTAAAAATGAATGAAATTAGTAATCCCTTAGGGAATAAGAGTTTGAAAAATCCTAGGTTGAATGTTTGAAAGAGTCAAGGTTCACTATTTATATTAACCCTAATTTTAGTTTTACATAAAATAATAAATAAACCATTGTAATTAATAATTCTAATAATATGCATATAAATGTATAAAATACATATCTACCAAATTGGCTAAGTAACAATTACAAGACAAAGTGAAAATTAACTAGGCTATGCAAAGTAAGTACAAAGGGATAAGGAATTATCACACCTTATTACTGTTATGATATTATGGAAGTTTGGATTTGGAAAGATGAATATGAAGGATATTTATGCACTCCCCTAAACTCTAATTTGATCATTTTATCCTCCTATATATTTTCATACCCTACAAATGTTTGACCTAGGTATATCTACACTACATGATTTTACACAACTAGATAGCAATCTATTCTATTGAATTTGACCTACGTAGATTTTTCAAAACTTATTTTTTCTATAATTGGTTAGCATTCTTTTCTTTGAACTTTATATACTTGAAATTTGTTGAATTGGAATTAATTAATTTATTATTCCTTCTCTTTGACCTATCTTGGCACTCAAAACAAATAAATGGGTCATGGAGTCAGGAAATTGCTGAAGTGAAATCGTAAACTATGTATCTATCATGCTAAAATTGGAAATCCACCTAGTTTTGAGTGAGTTTAAATAGACTATATTAAGAAATGGTTTTTAACCTTGTATTCTATAAAATTAATGATGTAACTACATTTAAGCTAAAACCTTCATTTATTACAAGGGGATAAAGAGAGACTAAGATAGATAACTCTGTCACAAATGTGTAACATGTGATTTAATGAAGATCAATTTAAAGTATGAGTAATTAGGTAAGTTTGTTACTTGGTTTTGATCTAGGTCTAGACCTTGAAATTTATTTGATGATCCCTTCTCTTCTCCTTCTTTAAATGGTTTAGGATGACTTGTATATATATGGCACTTTAGGACAAGGCGCGACACATTATAAGACTTTGAAAATGACAAGATATGAGAATAAAGGTGTAAAATCAATGAAATAAAGAAAAAATACCCACAAAGGCCAAGGGGATAGACCCATGTAGGACATAAATATGACCAATATAGAATCATGTAGGGTAAAAAACTAACTTGGGATAAATAGAGGCTCATATCTCATTAAGAAGCAAAATAACATGCAAGTTTTAGTTGAAAGATTCCAATGGATATATTCAAACAAGTGTTTAGATCTTATTATAAGACTCAAGGGATAAATAGATACCAATGTGGGGTTGGATAAGTCCTATAAATACACATATATACACAAGTATTCCAAAAAAATTAATTTAAGAATAAGGCATTGATAATAAGGGTCTTATACCAAATTTAAATGTATATAATTACCATCAAAACCCTACATATTACACTTAATCATAAGTCAAAAATATCCAAAATTATATATGAACTTGTGAATATCCATCTTCATACACTTGTTAAAACCATTCCATTCATGAACTTAGTCCAAATTCTCTCTTAAGTAATCCATAAAACATATAAAAACTAAAAAAAACTGATAATAAAAAAAGAAAACATAAAAAATATATTTTAAAATAAATCCAAATACCTTTTGGAAAAAAAGCATATAATCTCTTTAGTAAAGTTATAATTTTTGCTATGGAATATTTTTGAGTCTAACATTCAATTTTCTAAGTTTTATAACTCAAAACACAAAAATATGTAGCTTTGAAACACATAATTTTGAAAAAAAAAATATTTATTTCATTTTTGAAGTTTTTCGAACACATAAATTTGAATAAAAGCCCACTCTGTTATGTTTATGAATCTATGAAACACATAACTTTGAATCAAAATAAAAACCTAGTTTGTTTTATCTCATAAGCCTTCAAATTTACATACTATTATAATATTTGTAATAAATGAAACTAAGATAATTTTGAACTAAATCACACATGCATGCATTTATGAAAACACAAAGTGCTCAAGGCAATCAACAAGGCTACCTCTTTTTTTATTTTCTAAAAAAAATTAATACAAATTTCATGTGAGAAAGGGAAATGGCCCTTATCACATTATTTTTACAATAACTCACTTGCCTAATTGAAATAACATCATGCCTTTATAAATAAGACAAGAGAAAATTAGGTTTGAGAAAAAATACATAAATCTCTAAATATAGGAGAGACTCATGCAAGATCCTTGTATTTAGAGATGTGAAAATAATTGAGTATTTGCATTTTGTAAAGTGCATTTTAATAATCATATTAAGGTATAATTATTTTAATACACAAACATTACATTTTAACATGTAATTCGTAAAAGGAGATAATAAGATAAGCTACACTAACCTAAATAAACTTAAAAGAGATGTTGGCAAGCTTTTAAAAAGTAAACTTTGGTGTTTAAGTACAATACCAACACCCCCAATTAAGAGAAACTTAGGTAATTTATGCAAGAGAGGAAAAACTTTAGATGGGTCCTAGAAAGTAGGCCATGTTGAGTACCCATGTACATGTGAGTTCAAAGTAATACAAGATCATTAAAATGACCAAAATAAATTGATTTTAAATCATTTTTATATGTCCATGAAGACCAAATAGTGCTAAGGTTCTTATGGATGCCATTATATCCTACAAAAATACAAGGGTGTTGAGTTGTCGTAACTGAAAAGTTAAGAAGGAAATGGTGCTTGATATGAGGATATATCTAAAATTATAAGATTTTGAACATATAAATTTTGAATATTTAATCATTGAATAATGCATCTTAGATGATTTATTTGAGTGGAATGAATCCACAATGTGATTTTAAGTGTTTACTAAGTTATCGATAATAAATTGACATGCTCAAGTACAACTATCCTCAATACGTGTCCTAAAAAAATGGCATGTTGTGTGTATACATATGTGAGCTATCATAAAATATGATTGGATGGCCAAAAAAGGTGTGGAAAAACTATCTTCTCTAAAGGGGACATGTTCATGATTAATATCTAAAACTTATTGCCTATAATTACTTAACAAGTTTTTAAGAGAAAACTAACATGTTCAAAAACAACTATCCTCAATATGGATCTCAAAAAATGTCATAATGGATATTCATGTACATGTGACATATCATTAAAAGTGATTGATGTCCAAATAAAGGTTGAAAAAAGAACATAAATTTGGACTGCTTGAATTAAATAAAACCAAGAAGTTGATATTACCATTATATTATTCTATAAAAAAACTTAAACATTTTATTTTCTAAATATATAATTTTCTTCTTGAACACTTTTTGGAAAACAAATCTTTGGATTTAAAAAAAATTATGAATGTATAAATAACCTCAACCAAGTTTCACTTGGGAGATACCTCCTCCAATGTAAAATATAATTTCAGATTTGGATTCCTCTCAAAAAAATATACCCTTTAAAAGAATGGCATTCAATATAGAGTCTGGATGAGAAAGGGATGCCTATAGTAAATTGTGGAAATTTGCAAAGAAGGTACCTCCTATGTGATACCTTGAGAAGTGTTTAAAGATGGAGGAAGAAGGTACCTCTTGGGCATTAACACAACTCAGGTTTAAAAGAGTAAAATGTCCTTATTTTTGGAGACTCAAAAGAAATATTCAATTTTTTAAGGTGATTCTCAAAAAATTTGGAGATAGATTTGAGATAAAAAATGCAAAAATAATATTTTTTCATTTTTTAAAAAATTATAACAAAAATTATAGAAACATAGAGAAATAAAAATTACAAAAATTTGTGGTCAAAATTGAATTTAAAGGGTGATTTTTACAAGCTTTAAAAGTCTGAGATAATAAATTTTAGAAGATAGGCCTAGAAGGATAATGTTTAGAACTAGGCTTTTCTATGGATTTTTAGACTTAACTAGGGTAGTGAAAAATAATAAATTTTTATGATTTTTTTCAATAGAGATGCAACTAGAAATAAAAAATGAAAAAAACTGAGATGAAGGAAAAAAGGAGAAAACCTAAAATTGTAAGAGTCTCTTAATAATTTATTCCATCAAACAAACCCTCACAAAATTTTGAAGCACAAAATTGGTTTTCAAGTATACAAATCTGAAAAAAAATATGTCAAAAAAACTCCAACAAAATAAAGAGCTAAAAAATCCCTTTTTTAAAAAAAAATCTCCAAAAAATGTTGCATCAAATATGAACCTATGAAATATTAATAACTGCATGTAGATGAAGAAGTGCCTCTCTGACTCTATTACCATGTTATAATTTTATAGTAATGGTAACCAAGCTCACTATGAACTAGGGAAAATGCTCAAACATGCATGCATTTATGAAAACACAAAGCATTTATGGTGGGTAGAAAAGCTACCTCTATTTGATATTTTCTGAGTATTTTAAATACAGCTTTCATGTGAGGAGGAGAAATCTCCCTCCTCAAAAAACTGTTAAAATAACTCACTTTCCTAATTAAAAGAATCTCATGCATTTATAGAGAAAGAAACAGATAATTAGCATTGAGAAAGAATAACAAAATCTCTAAATATAGGAGAGATACATATAAGATCCATATATTTAGAGATGTGCAAATAATAAGGTATTTATGCTTAACAAAGTACATCTTAATAATCATACTAAGGTGTATAGTTATTTTAATACACTAACACATATTTCTAGTAAAATCCATTCTTTTAATTTCTAAAGATTTCAATCACATAAAATTAAAATGAAACTTAATCTATTTCATTAATAAAGCTTGTAAACACATAAATGTGAAGAAAACCCTATAATTTTTATTTCGAGAGATTAAAAAAAACAAATTCAAAACATAATATATTCCTTATCTAAAATCTAAAGGAAAAATTATTGTTTTTTTGTTTTTGAAGTTCTTAAATATATTAACTTAAAGTAAAATCAACATTTTATTTTCTAAAACTATCAAACACATATACTTGAAGTAAAATCTATTTATTTCATTTCTGAAGCTTTCAAATGCATAATTTTAAAGAAAAAATGATCTTTCTATTTTAGCAATGATAAATAACATATATTTGAAGAAAAACTTATTTATTTAATTTATAAAGCTTTCAAATATATAAATTTGAAATAAAGATTACTTTGAGACACATATATCTGAATCAAAACCTAATTATTTTTATTTTAAGCTTTCACATACATAATTTTAAAAAGAGAAAATATGGAATGTTTCACTTATGAAAATTTCATATTATAATTAATTTAAAATGATTATATTTACACAAAAATATAATTTATTTCAATTCTAAAGATTTCAAAAGCATATAATTAAAGTATAACTATTAGTATATTTAATCATATTTGTTAATAATTTTTATTTTTATTTTTTATTTTTTATTATTATTATTATTATTATTATTATTATTATTATTATTATTATTATTATTATTTTTTAATGGTACTTGATAAAGTTTGAAATGTGACGTAAATAAAACTGTGAAGATTTTAATATGCTAAGAATTTGATGTTGAAAATCAAGTCAGGGAAAATGTTTTAGATGAATGAAAGAAATAATATAATTTTAATCTATAATTTATATTTATGAAATTAAAAAAAATAAAAAAATGTATATTTTGTATGTCAAAACCCTATGGATTTTTTAAGGCACATTAAAACCAATGAAATGACTTAGTTAGGCCCACTGAATACAGAAAAATCAAGTGTATTTAATGTATATACATGCCAATATAGGAGTCAAAGATCATTTATGGTGTGACACCATTTAAAAAAATAATAAAAATGTATGCCTTTGTTTAAACTATAATAGAATTTAAAAATTCTATTGATCCCTTTGACTGACAAAAAATACCTATTTTTTACTAATTAAAAAAATTCCCATATAGTTCAAAAATCATTTTAAACAATCACAAAAATGAAATAAAGTTTTTTGAAAAACCAAATAATATTTATTTTTCCAAAACTTTATCTCAAACATAAGAAATGACAAGGGGTATATTATGATTGATCTATTATAAGGAAAAACATTATGGGCTATATACTTACCTTAGGAAAGATAATAATGTTTTCTAATTTAAAAGTAAATAACTTAAAATTGGAATATCTCACTTATAAGTGATTCACTTAAATACTATTTTTAATTATAATTATCATATTTTCAAGTGTACATGTTTGTATCAAGTGTTTTTTTTTAAATAATAATGAATATGTGTGTTAAAGGACTTCTTATATATATGGTGGTTAGTTCTCAAAATGTTTGATCATACTTAATTATATGGTAGTTAATTTCTTATATTTTTACCCAATGGACACATATTATATGTTTGCATAATACTCTCAAACAAAATTCGTTAGTAATATAAATCTTACTAAATTTATAATTCAAACTATTAATAAATACAAAGTTTTACCCAAATAATAATTATTATATATTCAAATTACATTAAATATACAAAAAATTTAGTGCATGAAGTTTATTTTACCTTTCTTCCAAAAATGACCTCCACTCCATTTCCACATAAATATTCCATACTTCAATTACATTGTGAAAAAAAGTGTCAGAAAATAAACTACTTGCCAATTTAATTCTTAATGTGTGAACATAAATGAAGAAATGGGTCCAACTTTCAATTTCCCTCTCAACTCATCAATAAAAATATAGGTATCTTTTTGACATCACACTAAAAATTATCAAATAAAAATATACGTATCTTTTTGACATCATAGTAAAAATGATAAAAAAAGGTATCTTTCAATATGTGTACAATATGCTTACAAAAAATCCAAAAAAAATACTCATGTTAAACAAAATGTGAATTATTTTACATAATACCTTCACCAAATTTTACCTAACAATATTGAATCATTTGACATAATTCCAAAATGAAGGGATTGACCCATCTTTTATGATTCATTTGAAAATTTCTTAAATGATTCAGTTTACATTTTCCTCTTGTATTTATAGTTTAGTTGTATATATTTTTCTCAAAATCAATAAGGCTAGAACTAGTTTATGTTTACTATTTATTTGCATATTTTCATCAACTTTTTGAATTTTAAGACTTAAAATTACTATGTTTTTGAATAAATATATTGTATTAGTTATATTATTACTTATATTTTTAGAATTGAATTATTATTGAAATGTCTAACATAGGTTCAATCTCATAATGTTTTCCATTGATTTACAGTTTTTAGTAATATTTATTTGTGTAGAGTCCTTATTCTTATTCTTAATATATTTTACAAAATTGTGTTTAAAGTATATGTAATAAAATCAAACAATGGTGTAAAAGTAAATTTATGTCAAAACAATAAATTCAGTAAATAATACTTACCCAATGTGTCTAAATTTAAAATCAAATTATTAAATGATGATGAACTTGGTAAATTAAAGAAGATATGTATAAAGAGATATTCATACCTTAGTATGATTTACATGGTTTCTATAAGTGTCTTATGATGTTGGAAAAAGGTTCTAAGATTATGTCACTTGAAACCTTAAAATTTTACTATGTTTTTGAAGATAATCAAAATCAACCATCATTAATTATTTTGATTAGAATAATACGATCAATTCTAATAGGTTTATATAGATTTTGAAAATACTATAAAATAATGGAATTTTATCTTTTGGGCATATAATACTTTTTGGGATGTTTCAGTAGTAACAAAGATCTAGGAATATGTCTTCATTTGGTGTAATTTGTATGTGTAGTACTTTGAATCACATTTCCTTTGATGTAAACCTAGTTCACCACAATATCACAAAAATGTAAAAAAATTTCAAGGCTAGTGGTATGAACTCCCTTAATGGTTGAAATTACATATCTCACGTGCTTATTGTTGTCTCCAAATCTTGCACCCTATAAGAGAGTGTTCAAGTCTCTTCTAGATTTGGGCAACATTGAAACATTTCTAGACATGTGGGTATGCTTATAGAGGAAATGAACCTCTAGATTTAAAGGGTTAGCTCCCTGAATGTATCTCTGTAAAACAACCTCTATCTAAACTAGTTTGATTCAAAGGGAAAGAGTTATAAATTGCTCAAAAATAAACCTACTCTAGGATTGGTGATGCACCAAGATTATCTTCCACGTGAATATCATATTCTAATGCACAATACAACAAAACACACAGACCATTTTCAAGCTCTAAGAGGTTCTAACACAAGTATTTTAGTACAGAGGTGGGATGTGTAAAATGACACAAGGAAAATGAATTGAAAATCAAAATTTGCACATTTAAAAAATAGTTATACACTTACAACAATTTAACACACTTGCTCACACTTTATATGACCTATTAGACTAAGAAATTTTACTTAGGCATGAAGGATAAAGGACAGAAGGATGGAAAATAATTGCTTACTATCACTATACATCTCTTACACAACCAAAAAATTATTCAAAAACTTGAAAGAAATAGATTTGTACTTAATGTTTAAAGGCAGAATATAACATCAATCCAATAGGACTTCACATACACTGTGTGATTATTTTTACACTAGCCCAATGGCTACATTTATAGTATAAAGGAAATGAGAGGAGGAGGCCTTTATAACTAGAAAGAGGAATCAATCTGTTAGGAGTCTCCATCTTTAGGAGCAACCATATTTACAAATGATGCTCATTCAAGCCATTCGATTGATCCATGTCACCTCAAGTGGTTACACAACTAGCGTACTCTCTCAAAGATGCTTCCCCAATGGTTGCACTAGCGAAAACAAGATATTTTTGAACTGATTAATGACATCAATGTGGTTATGCAAATGAGACTACTTGTTATCAATTTGTCTTGATGTTAATAGCTTCTCACCAGCTTGCTAAGGTATGCAACGGTGTAGGGAAGAGTCAATTTCATTCTTTTGGCCTTGGAAAGGCGTCACTTGGAGTCTACATGTATGCCTTCATGGAATTTATCATAGTTCTAGATCCATGTGTGTGTGCCCACAAACATCCTTTGAAAACTCATTCTAGCTCAACCAAGTTAAATGTTCAAACCTTGTAAAGCTCGTTATCCTTTCTTCCTTTGATTGGCTATCAAAAATGACTCAGATCATGATTTACTCAATAGTGATATGAGCCCCTTTTATCTTCTTGGTACCCATTATTTGAACACCAATGGCTAGCTCATCACCTTGAAGTTGATATCCATATAACCATCATTCTATTGGGAGCATTTCTTTAGGGCATCTTCTTTGGACCTTTGTTTTTCACCCTTTGAAAAGCCTGAACATGCCCTTCATAAATATTTAAATGGACACTTCCTCAAGAAAATACCCTTCAGACTTTTTTCAAGTGTCCCTTTGGGCTTTTTCAAAGTGTCTTTTGGAGAACTTGAAAGTGTCCCTTAAGTCTTTTTGCTTATTTAGAGAAAAAGGGCTTCAGACTTTTTGAAAGTGTCCCTTAAGTATTTTTGCAAAGGACCTTTCAAACCTTTTGAAGGGCACTTACATGAGAAATAATTCCTTTAAAAAACCCTTAAGATCTAATTCTTTTGAAAAGATTGTTTTAGATAAAATGTCCAAAACAATTCCTTCAAAAAAATGCAAAGGACCAATTCTTGAGAAAAGACCCTTTGAAAATATTGAAAATGTCCCTTCACAAGATAAATAATCATCCCTTTGCTTTAAAAGTGTCCTTTCAGACATTTTAAAAGTGTCCTTACGAAAGAGAAAAGACCATTCGGAAAAATTGAAAATGTCCCTTTAAAAATCTTGAACTGGACACTTTCATGAGAAAAAGACCCTTTGAAAAGATTATTTCAAATGAAATGTCTGAAATAATTCCTTCAAAAAAGTTTCAAAGTTCCCTCTAGGAAACTTGAAATGGACCAATTCTTTGAAATAATAAACCCTTCAAAAAAGTTACAAAGGACACTTTTCCTTCAAAAATCTTGAAGATGCCTTTTGGAAATCTTGAAATGTGCCCTTTAGAATTTTTACAAAGGACACTTCCATGAGAAAAGACCCTTTAGAATTTTATAAGTGACCCTTCAAAAATATTTAAACGGACCAATTCCTTCAAAATTTGTATTTTAGACAAAAAGTCCAAAAATAATTCGTTTGAGACTTGGACAAAAAACCTCTAGCAAAACCTTGCTAAAGGAAATAACACTTGAGTAAAAAGACTAAAATAACACTTGTAAAAATACCAAACAAAGTATTTCAAAGGAAATAGCACTTGACACTTTTTTGTGGGGATAAACAAATTAATAATGTTGTACTTATTCAAAATGAAAGATGCAAAACTTGGGTGTAAAAATTGACTAACATTCTTGGTGATTCTTAGGGTGGCATGACTACTATGCCTAAGACCAGTTACCTAAATCCTTTCATTGGGCATGGAGTCATGCATATAGGCACCCAAAAAATGATAAATCACATAAGCTATTTTATTCACATGCACAAAGGCAAATCAACACACCAAATAAATAGAAGGAAAAACACTTGTGCTACAAGGCACTTAGGAAACACAATAGCAAACCAAAACAAAACTAGACTAAACACACACACCTAAGCTATTATTTACAAAACGTGACTTGCAAGAGTTAATAGCCAAACTTTAGATGTATCCCATTCATAGGGATAGGCAAGTCTTCTCCATTCATCTTGGTTAGATATAAAGAGTTGCTTTACTTGAAGTTGCTAGTGATGTAAGGGCCACTCCATAAAGTGTCAAACTTTGTATGTCTACCTAATTTTTATTTATCCTCATCTCATTTCAGGACCAAGTCATCTTCCTTGAACACTCTTACCCTTTCTCTCTTATCAAAGGACTTCTTCATGAGTACTTGATGGTGTTCCATGGCCTTGTGTGCATTGTCTCTTACTTCTTGCAGTTACATTAGTTCTATCAATCTGAATTTTATTGGAGTATTTTCAAGTAGTTCTAGCTAATTTGAAAGTTATAAATCAAGTATTTCTTGAGATATGGACAACCTAGCCTCTCTCCCATAAACAAAAACAAAGAGAGAATTACCAATTAATCTCTTAGGAGTAATCCTATTAGCACATAAGGTTATCTTTAACTTGTTGTGCCATGCTCTTTGATTGTTGTCTAATGTCCTCTTGATGATCTTGATGAGATTCTTGTTAGTAGATTCAGTCAATCCATTACCTTGAGGGTAATATTTGGATGAGGTAATCAAGTAAACTCCATTCCTATTTTCCCAATCAAAATTTTTAGCACTTATGAAAGCAAGTACATTATTAGAAATGATAACATGAGGAACTCCAAACCTTGTTATAATGTTCTCATAAAACTCCAAGATAGCATTTTCACTTACCTCCTTCAATGAAATAGCCTCTACCCACCTTTTGAAGTAGTCAATAGCAATCAATATCCATTTGTGTCCATCACTTGATGTAGGGTTGATCACACCGATGAAATTAAGGCCCCATTGCATGAAAGTCTACTTAGATAGGATTCAATGGAAGGGCTGAAAGTTTCTATTTGCCTACAAAGAAGGCACATTGAGGACACATATTAGCCCAATGGTAACAGTCCTTAAAAAGACTAGGCCAATAGTAACTAGCCCTCATTATATTTATAGCTATCATTGGTAGGAGAGAAATAACCTCCATCTGCACCATTGTGAAACTTTTCTAGTAGCATATCAAACTGATCACTATTAACACACCTCAACAACACACCATTCACATCTTTCCTAAAGATAACACCATCTACAAGATAGTAAAGAATGGTCTACAATCTAAAATATATCCTTTGAGACTTGTTCAAGCCATTGGGACACTCACCATTTTGAACAAAACTAATGATGTCTTGTGTCTAACTTTGAACTTATATGTGATTAGTTGGTTGGGGGTGAAATTTGTTGATCTAGAATTCCTCTTTTGGCTGTTGAAAATTTGAAGTTAAATGCTTGCATAACCCTTTTCCTCTTACCAAGTTTGTCACCTTAATATCCACATCATACTTCATTACTTTGGTAATCCACCCAATTCTCTTTTCATTAATGTATTTTCTTAGGATAAACTCCTTGGTGTTAGGATGAGAAACCATGATATGTATCTTATTATTTGAAACCATGTATCTAAACTTCTTCAATCCTCTTGTCACAACTAGAGCTTGTTTCTCAAAAAATGTATACCTGACCTCATAATCTTCCAATCCTTGGCTAAAGAATGCAATTGGTTGCTCTACCTCTTCATCATTATTTTGCATAATCATAGATAAGATTGTATCAAGGTTAGAAAAGGTATAGATTATGAAATATTTGGTAAGGTCTAGGTTCAGGAGAGTGAGATTTTGTAATTGCTTGTTTGATTGCCTCAAAACTACTCTTACCTTCCTTTGTCCAAGCAAAAATTTGGTTCTTCTTGAGCATGGTTATGATAGGTTTTACCATAGTTACAAAGCCTAGAATAAACCTTATTATAATTTTATTTTACCCAATAAGCTTTGAAGTCCTTTCTTGTGTTGAGGCAAAGGCAAACCTAGAATAGCCTCAATCCTCTTAGGGTCAATAGACAAGCCTTGTTTTGAAACAATATGACCCAATAACTTACCTTCATGGACAAAAAATATGCATTTTTTTGGATTAAAGGATATTACATACTTCCTACATTTCTCAAACACTTACCTTAGATGTTCCATATGATCAATAGCATCCTTTGAAAAAATAGTTATATCATCAAGGTATACAAGCATAAACTTATTGATCAAACCTTTAAAATCCATATCCATTTCCCTTTGAAATGTAGCTCCAGCATTGGATAAACCAAAATGCATATTCCTATAGGTAAAGGTCCCTAATTTTGTAGTGAAAGTTGTCTTGAGCTGATCCTCTTCATTCACCAATATTTTATTGTAACCTGAATAACCATCAAGAAGTGAAAAGCATTGAGAACCTGAAACAACTTGCAAATTTTGTTCCATGGAAGGTAACAGATAATGATCCTTGAGAGACACTCTATAAAGGTCTCAAAAATCCACACAAATTCTGATCTCTCCATTCTTATTTTGGATAGGTATAAGATTAGCCACCCAAGTTGAGTTTTTGATAGGAAAGATAATCCTAGACTCAATCAACTTGGTCAGCTCTTTCCTTATGAGTTCCTCTATCTTGGGATTTATAGGCCTTTGTTTTTTTTTGACTGGTTTAGCTTTAGGTTCTAACTCAATGGTGTGATGAGCTATACTTGGATCAAACCCTTTCAAATCTTTATATTCCCAAGTAAATATTTCATGGAACTCTTTGCATAATTTAATAAAGGCCTACCTCTCAGACAGAGAACATATCTTACCAATTTTTAGAAGCTTTTCCTTGTAAATCATGAATCTCTCTTAGTTCTCTTCTTTTATGGACATACTCACTCTTTCTTTCTTTTTTTATCATCTTCATTGAAAACACTCTCCAAATTAATCAACCCCTTAGGTATCATATTTGTCTTCAGCTGAATAACTTATTTTATTGATCATTTAGTCTCTTTGGTTCCTTGAGGAGAATCCTACCTCATTTTTTAATAATTGTGCAATGTGTTCACCACTTTCAAACACGTGCCATGACACTTCATTATCTAGAATAGAAGGCCTCACAATTACCTTGATATGAGACTGATCTTACTCCTTTCCTACATCAACAACTATGGATCTAGGAATTTGACTCAAGAGAGGATGGTTAGTATGGTGTTAGTTCTAAAATGAAAACAAAATGAAAAAAACAAACTAATAGCATAACATCTCTAGGCCTAGACACTAGGGAAAGCTTAGTTAATAAAAAAATGACAAACACAACTAAAAAGTAAGGAATAAAACACAATAATTCCTTCACCTTCCTTGGATGCTCCAAATGCCTTTGTAGTAGTGGTTTGCTCAGTTTTGTGCTCATGAAGTCCTTGGGAATGGAAGCTTGGTTACCTCCATCTTTCCTTGGCACCTTTAGCTTGTAGCTGGGATTAGCTTGGCTTGGAATCAATTTGGCATGGTAACACTAGTTATAATGGCTTTTTGAAAATATTTTTGCATTATAACTTTGCACCAAAACAGCTTAGAAATGATGTGGTAAGGCCTCCTATTTATAGATTTTTGCAAATGTCTAGAATCAACCTGAATCATCCATCCTAAGATTGAGATGTGTGGTTGAGGATTAATTAAATTTGTAGAATTAAGTTTGTAATTATCCTCATCATGACATTGGAAGAAGGGGAAATTAAGAGGCATGGAGGGCATCATGGAAGGCATTGATAAGGCATGAAGGGCATGAATACTGATATATGTGGCATTTATGGCCTAGGGATGCCTTCCCAAGAAATGAGGTCACCTGATGATGTAGATATTCAATATTCATTTCCAAAAATAAGTTTTCAACAAGTTTCCATGGAATTTTTGATTAGGCCTTGATTTAGGTTAATTATCTCTTAAGCATGATTAAGCACTTTGTGCACAAATTACTCCAATTGATCAGAATGCCTTATTATTGGTCCAAAATTTGATTGAATTAAAATTATAAGGCAACATCAGATGCATTAGATCTATATTCCCATTTATGATGTTGCCAACAAAAAATAACAAAGGCACATGTCTTCTGTAGAAGACTTGATAGGAAAGATCAATCTAGAGCACCCAAGTGAAAAATTAGCATTTTGACTCAAAATGATTTGATCAAAGTTAGTTGGCCCATAAATTTCATTTCCACATTTAGGGATACACTAGCCAAAATTAGCACTTGAATATGCTAGTTTCACATCATTTATCATGTTTTAGTGTTTTTAGGATAAAATTGTACATTTTGGGTGGAAATTGGTCAAAATCTTGATTGGAGGTTATTGATGGCTAGTTTTAGGTATCTACAACAACTGCATCAAATTGTGCTCCTATGGTATCCAATCTATCAATGTGTTTATTTGAATCCCTTGGTATGGGTTGTATGTTGAAGGCATCAAAGTATTCAAGTACATCCCATACCCTATGATTTTAGGATTTAAGTAAGGGATTATTGATTTTATCTTGATTTCTCATTTGATGGATGACCAACTCACTATCCCCACAAACTTTCAAATTCTTGATCCCTCTCTTCTTTGCCCATTAGAGGCCATGAACTAGGCCTTCATATTCTACCACATTGTAGGTGCAACTAAATTAGAATCTATCTGAGGAGTAGCATTGATTATTTGATGGAGAAACTAAAATAACACCAACCCCTACACCTACTTTGCTTCTTGAGTCATTGAAAAACATTTCCTAAATCCCTTCAAGTTCATGATCTTCAATAATGAGTGAAGGGATTGAAACATCCTTTTCATGCATATAATAAACTCCTAAATTAGTCTCTTTTATGAATGTATATGGATAAATTCCATGCATTTTATTGTTTTACTTATCAAGGAAAATATTATAAATACCTTCTAGGGGGGAGGATGCTTCACCATCCATGAAAACTTCTTTACTAATTAGATAATTCTGATTTAAACTTGTCTCCATTTATGGTTCAATATGAAACCTTGCTAAGGGATGAGTCCTTATAGTCACCTTGGTTCAATATCTTGTTTTAAAATCTATAAAAGACCAATTATCATAAATGTATCCTCCTATCTTAGCCGTGAAATCCTACGATAAGCAAATAACAAAATGAGTTGGAAGGTCTACTACCACAATGTCTTGTAAAATGGGGAAACTTGGGAAATCATTAGGAAGACTTTCAAACCTCTTTCCAATCCCACTATCTTGGTTAGAGTCCCATCAAGCTGAAACATACCTTTACTATACGGTTCATACTTCAATCCTAACTTATCAGCCACCACCTTAGGCATGACAGTGGTACTAGCTCCACTATCTATAATACAATTGTGAACCAACTTGTCTCCCATAATAAGTATGAGGTAGTAAGGTGTAGGATTTTTAGATTTTTTAGAGGGATAATACATGACTTAGATAATTGGTAAGTGCCATAATATTATGTTTTGAAGTTTGAGGGGCTACATGAATCTCATGATCTATTCTTGTAAGATCTCCTTTTGACTAGGCATATGCAAGACTTCCCAAAGAGATATGCTTGTCTTGGTATTCTTCAAAGAATCAACAATGTTTAGAGTGGAAGTATTCATATTTTCTTGAATTCTTTAAGGTAGTGAGGGAGACCGAATCTACCACATTATAGGCTTGACAAACCTACTTGCATTCTAACTTTATTGAGGAGCATGACTGGTAGTAGGTATTGCACTAGGATTCACAAATTGTGGCCTTGAAGAGGCATCACTTGGAGTCACATGTACTTCCAAAACATCTCCAAGCACTCTCTTATTGGCTCTTGTGTTGGCTCTAATTGATGTTCTTTGATTCAGCACATAATCATCCTTTATTTGAAAGTTCATCATACCTATACTTTGGATACTACCCTCTCCATGAATATCCCTTTGGATGGGATTCACTTTTTTTGAGGTCATGTAAGGAGTAGTTTATTATTGTGATACCAAAGCTTGGTTATCTTCTCCACCATCATGTATAAACTAACCTTGAGGTTGTCCCCATTGGTCCAAATGATCCCCCCTTAGACTAGGTTAGCATGTACTATAACAACAACCTTCATGGAAGGAGTGGAATTAGGATTATAGGAATTGGGTTGCTTATTAAAACCTTATTGACCTTATCCTCTTCCTTGGTAGTTGTATTGGGGTGGAGCTCTATAGCCTTTTTGAGGATAGTATTAAGGGTTAGGTGGAGCACTTGCCTAAAATTCAACTTGCTTGAGCTAAGTTCATAATGACTAGATCTCCTCATCTTTTTATATAGCATTATCCACCTTCTTGGGAAAGGTTCTTAGCTTGACATTGGTGTTAGGAACTTGTGCTACCCTTGGAGATTCAACCAAAGTATGAGACAATAAAGGCATGAAAACTCTTAGAGGTAGATTTATAGCTTGTATGAAGCTATTCTTATCTTCAATAACTATTTCATATGCATCTGGTAGAGTAGATCTTCCCATTAACTACAACATTATTACCACATCAATATCGATAGCCTTGAGATAAGTGGGAAACACAAAGCTAGGTGGAGGTCTCACAACAGGGGGTAACCTATGCCATGTCCTTTGAAATATTTCATTAAAATCTCCCATGGATTCATTATAACCTCTCTTTATCATATTCAGCTGGTGGATTAGTGAAGTATGGTCACTCTTATTCTCAAATATAGTTACAAATAATTCTCTAAAACCATCCCAACTTGTGATGTAACCACCTTCCAAATTCTTATACCAGTCAAGTGCTTTGCCTTTTAGAGACATAGCAAGAAATATAATGGCTACATTGGCTTGGGTGACATTATGGAATTTACATAAATTTAAAATGTCCCTTATATGGTCAGATGGGGTAATATAACCCTCTCCATTGAAACTAAGGAGATTATTGGTAGCATTGGGAGGAATAGGGTCATATGCAGGAAGGTCAATTAGATTTTGGGCGTTGAAGGGTGAGAAAGGTTATTGTCTATCCATTTCTCCTCTTACCTATTGATATCATATCTCTTCAACTTCTTCTCCAAAACCTCCTTGTCTAGGATCTCTAAGCATTAGGAATGGTTCAGGGCATTGTTCGTTTAAAAGGTCTTCAACTAGAGGGGCTTGATTGAAAATCCTAAATGACCTATTGAGGACCATGAAGTATAACATGGGAAAATTGATCTACAATCAAATATTCTCACCTTTTAGAGTCACCAAATGCTATACTAAGAATATATCTACAACCTTAGGCTTGTCAATACCAACATTCACCTTGACATGTAAATAATTAGGACCAACAGTCCCATCGAGCGTGCCAGAACTATTGTCTCCAGATCTTACACCCTAGAAGAAAGTGTTCAAGTCTCTTCTATATTTAGGCAATGTTAGAACATTTACAAGAATGTGGGTATGCTTATAGATGAAATGAACCTCTATATTTAAAGGGCTATCTCCCAGAATGTATCTCTACAAAATAACCTCTATCTAAACTAGTTTGATTTACATGGAAAGAGTTAAAAATTGGTCAAAAAGAAACCTTCTCTAGGATTGGTGATGCACCAAGATTATCTTCCATGTGAATATCATATTCTAATGCATAATATAACAAAACACACATACCATTTTCAAGCTCTAAAGGGTTCTAACACAAGTATTTTAGTACAGAGGTGAGATGTGTAAAATGCCACAAGGCAAATGAACTGAAAGGCAAACTTTTCACATTTCAAAAATATTTATACACTAACAACAATTTAACACACTTGATCACACTCTATATGACCTATTAGACTAAGAAATTTTTCTCGTGCATGAAGGATAAAGGATAGAAGGATGGAAAATCATCACTTAGTGTCACTATACATCTCTTACACACCTAGACAATTTTTCAAAAACCTAAAAGAAATAGACTTGTACTTAATGCTTGAAGGTAGAATATAACATCAATATAGAAGGGCTTCACCATACGCTATGTGGTTGTTTTTAAACCAGCCCAAGGGTTATATTTATAGTAGAAAAGAAGTGAGAGAAGGAGGCCTTTAGCACTAAAAAGAGGAATCAATCTGTTAGGAGTCTCCATCTTCAACTATAACTATCTTTGTAAATGATGCTCATTCAAGCTATTTAATTGATCCATGTGATGCACTATCATCATTCTACAAACTATGATATTGACCCCTCTAAAAATTGTATGTTAAATATGCCTCTAGAATTAAAAATACATAGCTATCTAATTTGACCAGCAAATTTACAAAATAGGTGTATAAACAACTTACAAACGTAGCTTGGACTCAGTGAGGTCTCAGCTAACCAAATGGGCACATACCATTATGCCATAAGCTTGGCTTTCATCCCATTTGATACTATGAATTTACTTTATCTATCTCCTTCCTACTGCATATCTTCACTTCTACGGACAATTCTCACCAATCATGGCATTTGGAAACCATATAACTCCACAGGCTTAGCTCAGCCTCAACATGTGTCCACAAGTATCTTCCTACATGCATGGTCAATTACCTTCATCAATAGGCACATGAACTATTTTGATCCAATGCTGTGATCCATTTCTGTCTCTTGCCAACACCAATGGCCTTCCAAATAGGCAAACACATCTAGCTCTACAAAGTAGATGCAAAAGCATCAACATGATCTACGTGTCTACAACATCATATGCCCATGGCTTCAAAATCCATGGAATAAGCATCGATCATCCACATGTATTTGCAGCCTGTGTATATTCTTTCATACCCAAAAGAAGACCTTCTTCACCATAGCCATCTTGGCCTTTTACCAAATCAGTGAGTTAACTCCTCTCCAACTGGGACTGAGTCATTACATAATCCCATGCCAATGCAAAAATGTCCTAAAATGGTTTGGGTCTCTGCAATGGAATTATCTCATTCTCTGCCCACCTCATTCAACATCAAACTTTTTCCATTCGGCATCCCAGACTGTGTCCCAATGGCTTCAAAAAATTTGAGACCATTATCCTCTTTTATTCTGGACAAATCAGAGCTTCATCACCTTAGATCAACCAAATTGATGACTCGTTCGATCCATCTCCATATTGTCCTTAGCCCCTATGGATTAGATTCAACTCAGATCCTTCCTCAATCTCTCTATGCTTCATCAGCCGACTTTGAAGCATTCGAATTGGCATTTACCTCAACCTCCTTTTTTTTCTCACAAAGTATCCAAAAAATTGGAAAAGGCTGTCATTGTCCCTCAAATGAAGGATTCTTCTTATCCCCTTGAGATTTTCTTTTCAAGTCCAGCGGAACCCAAAATCCAAGAAACTTATTCTTCTCTACGTTCCTCTCTCTTGAATGAAATCCAACATAATACATATATTACTCTTTTTGAAAGAGTCTTTTCTCTCCTACGCCCAACTTGGGCACTAAGACCAACAAGAAAGATTTACAATCTAACCAATATACTAATTTGGAGAAGATTTATCTCAACTAATATCTTACAGTTGAAAGATTTCAACCACTCCTCTCATTTTCTCTTTAAGCCAATATTGGCTTCCAACATGGGGATTCTTTCTTACCTAATTTTACCTTTTCACTTTTCACTTTTGACAATTACATTTACTCTCAAGGTAAAGGTTTGAAATCTAAACACAATTTGGAGGGAAAACAAGAATTTGAAGTTGAATTCAACTTCATGCTAGAACATCATTTGAATTTGCATGTTTGATGACCTCAACTAGTCCTCCATGAAGCTATTGTAGATGCTCCTACATCATACTCTCCCTGTAGAAAAGATTTGAACCTTAGTTCAAATGCAATACTTCCTCCATGCTTTAGCCTTCAATATATGCATGGATCCGAAGGTATTGTTGTTAATGCCAATGCTTGAATTTGTCTTTGATGGTCTTTGCCTTTCATTTTGCTTTTCTTCCTTTTCTGATATGTTCTTCTCCTCATTTCTTTCTCAGCTACCATCTCCCGCTTCCATGCTTCTTCATATTCATACATGTCTTCTAGATCTTCTTGTTGTTCTTGGTTCAAAAATTTGTCCATTGAACTATGGACTTCATTCATCTCCACAACTTTAACACCTGCATTCAAAACATCAAAGGCAATGTTAGAAGTAAAAACTTGAGACCATAAAGTCTCTTGGCTGCCTTCACTCTTCTGCTCTTTGGCCAAAATTGCCTTTGCCTCTTTAGTGTGCTCTTTTCTTGCTTCACTCTTCCCAATGGTGTCTTTATAATGGCTTGTACCTTCATTCATCTCTCTTGAATGACCAAATAGCTCCTCCAACATCTTCAACTCTTCTTTTAGTGAGCTCTCATCTATCTCACCATCTTCATCAAACTTGGGCTGATCACTCATAAGGATTTCTTGTCCTTCACTAGCCTTACTCTTCATCTCATCCTTTCTTGAGCTGTCTTCATGCAAACCAACTTCTTCAATAAACTCATCAAATATAATTGAAGTACCCTTACCTTGTGTCTCCTTGCTCTTTTCAATCTCTGATTGAAGCCATCTTGTTTGTTATTTGTTTTCAATGAGGCATTGCTTTGTTGCATACTCTCCTCTTTCCTCATCATCCATCCATTTGGAACTCTCTCCTTGCTGAATATTAGTTTTCATAGACATTTTACATTCCTCATTTTCCATAAAAAGATCATTCAATGATTCAAAAACATCATTATCCCATTCATTGCAAGCAATTTACTTTGCTTTCATCTTCTTTGAGAAGTTTTCTTTCTCATCTTTATCCATCCATACCTTCTTCATAGATTTAGGATGACACTTGTTTAATTCACCAACTAATTTCTTCTCTTTGACATCTTCCTATTGTCTTGCTTGATAGCTGGCCTTGCTCACTTTGCATTCTACCTCTTCCTTCATGCTTTGTATTTGCTTCTTGCTCGAGTCTTTATTTTTATTGAGCTTTATGTCCTTTTTTATATTTGTTTTCTCAAACCATGTAGACACCCTGCATCCATGCTCTTGTACCAACATTTCCTTTTGCTTGGGAGTTTGCTTCTTCCACCATTTAGGCATCACATATCCATGGTTAATTGGAAACTTCACCTTTCCCTTTGCTTGTCTAACATGCATATTAATAGTTTCATGCTTATAAGAATAAGAAAAATCAACTTTGGAATTCACCTTTACCTCCTTAATGGGCTGCTCCATTAGTTCTTTGATTTGCATAGCTTCTTGATTGTTTACACTTTCTTCTTCCTTTATGCTTGGTTGTTTTCTTGCCTCTTCTTGGATTTCAATGGCATCATGGATGTCATATTCATCTTCCATCTCTCCTCTTGCTTATAGGCGTTCCTTTACACCTTCCTCATGCATTAAGCAATGCATCTCTTGTTCCTTATCAACAACAACAAACTTTTTATTTTCTCTTACACATTCACTTATGCACTTGGTGTCTTCTCTTGCACCAATCTCTTCACTCTCCAAGGCCCTTCTCTTGACCTTCATAAAGTTGCTCATACCTGCAATTACCCATGCAAAGACAACATTAGCTATAAAAACAAGAGACCACAAGGTCCCTATGAGTGTTCTCTTCACCAACACTCTCATCTTCTCAAGTTCTCTTCTTGGCACTTCATCTTTTCTTTCTTCTCTTCTCTTGTTCTCCTCAATGAGAACCTTCTTCTCCACCTCTTTCTCTTGTTGCTCACTTGGCAACCTACTCATCCTCTTCAAGCCTCTATGGGCTTCTCTCTTCTTGGCAATATCATTTTGCCTTCTTCTCCTCTTCACTAGGAGATCTATTAGCCACTTCATCCTCTTCTTCATTGGACATACCCATGCTTGCTTGTCCATCTGCATCCAAGACTCATATCTATCTACAAAATTAGCTAAATCTCTTTTCAAACTATTAATCTCTCTATCAATTTCAATACTGTTCATACCTTTCTTCTTTTGGATGCTTATTTTCTTCTTGGTGCCCTCATGTACCTTGCTGCTCTACTCTTTTCTTAGCAATATTTCCATTTCTAAGATCTTCACCCAAGTCTTTTCCACCTTGGTATCTTGATCCCTTTAGGTCCACTTGTCTCACCCAAGCCTTTCTCCTTGACTGGTCTTTTGACAATCTCCTTGATCTCACCTAGGTCTTTTACATCCTAGTCTTTTGATCCTCCTTAATGGTTTTATTGAACTTCACACTGAGTCATTGGTCTACAATATGACACTACTTTAACCAAATATCAATAATTTCTCAAATCCAAGCTTACCTTACTTTGGATCTTCCTCTTGGGCATTCACTATGCTCTTCTTCTAGAGATTCTTTTGGCTCTTCACTAAGCTTTCCTTGGCTTCTTCTCCTCTTAAGCCTTAATGGCTTGACTGCCTTGAACCTGCAACTTCTTCATTGCAACAACAATTACACTTTAAAGAGCTTGAAAATAACTTGTCAATAACTTTCTTATTACCTTCCTCACTTGCTTCAATCACTATAATTTTTTTTTCTTTGTCCAGGAGCTTACTTGCTCTGATACCAAAATTGATGCGCTGTCATCATTCTACAAACTATAATATTGACCCCTCTAAAAATTGTATGTTAAATATGCCTCTGGAATTACAAATACACAACTATCTGATTCAACCAACAGATTTATAGAATAGGTGTATAAACAACTTACAGACTTGGCTTGCACTTGGTGAGGTCTCAACTAGGACTCGGCCAACCAAATGGGCACATACCATTATGCCATAAGCTCAGCTTTCATCCCATTCAATACTATGGATTTACTATATCTATCTCCTTCCTACTACATAACTTCACTTCTACAGACAATTCTCACCAATCATGGCATTTGGAAACCATATAACTCCACAGGCTTAGCTCAGCCTCAATGTGTGTCCACAAGTATCTTCCTACATGCATGGTCAATTACCTTCATCAACAGGCACATGAACTATTTTGATCCAACACTATGATCCATTTCTATCTCTTGCCAATGCCAATGGCCTTCCAAATAGGCGAACACATCTGGCTCTACAAAGTAGATGCATAAGCATCAACACGATCTATGTGTCTACAACATCATACACCCATGGCTTCAAAATCCATGGAATAAGTGTCGGCCATCCACATGTATTTATAGCCTATGTATATTCTTTCATACCCAGAAGAAGACCTTCTTCACCATAGCCATCTTGGCCTTTTACCAAATTGGTGAGTTAACTCCTCTCCAATCAAGACTGAGTCATTACATAATCCCATGCCAATGCAAAACTATCCTAAAATGGTTCGAGTCTCTGCAATGGAATTATCTCATTCTCTGCCCACCTCATTCAACAACAAACTTCTTCCATTCGGCATCCCAGACTGTGTCCTAATGGCTTCAAAAAATTTGAGACCATTATCCTCTTCTATTCTGGACAAATCAGAGCTTCATCGCCTCTAGATCAATTGGATTGATGACTCATTCGATCCATCTCCATGTTGTTCTTAGCCCCTGTGGATTAGATTCAACTCGGATCCTTCCTCAATCTCTTTGTGCTTCACCAGCTGACTTTGAAGCATTCGAATTGGCATTTACCTCAGCCTCCTTTTTTTCTCACAGAGTATCCAAAAATTTGGAAAAGGCTATCATTGTCCCTCAAATGAATGATTCTTCTTATCCCCTTGAGATTTTCTATTCAAGTCCAGCGAAACCCAAAATCCAAGAAACTTATTCTTCTCTATGTTCCTCTCTCTTGAATGAAATCCAACATAATACATATATTACTCTTTTTGAAAGAGTCTTTTCTCTCCTACGCCCAACTTGGGCACTAAGACCAACAAGAAAGATTTACAATCTAACCAATATACTAATTTGGAGAAGATTTATCTCAACTAATATCTTACGGTTGAAAGATTTCAACCACTCCTCTCATTTGCTCTTTAAGCCAATATTGGCTTCCAACATGGGGATTCTTTCTTACCTAATTTTACCTTTTCACTTTTCACTTTTGACAATTACATTTACTCTCAAGGTAAAGGTTTGAAATCTAAACACAATTTGGAGGGAAAACAAGAATTTGAAGTTGAATTCAAATTCACGCTAGAACATCATTTGAATTTGCATGTTTGATGACCTTAACTAGTCCTCCATGAAGCTATTGTAGATGCTCCTGCATCACCATGTCACCTCAAGTGGTTACACAAATATCTTACTCTCTCAAAGATGCTTCCCCAATGGTTTCACTAGCAAAAACAGAATATTTTTAAGCTGAGTAATAGCATCAATGTAGTTATGCAAATGAGTCCACTTGTTGTCAATATATATTGATTATAATAGCTTCTCATCGACTTTTTGAGGTGTGTAATGGCATAAGGAAGAGTTACTTTCATTCTATTGCCCTTAAAGAGGCATCAATTGGACTCTACATGTATGGCATCTTCCTTGGACCTTTGATTTTTGCCCTTCAAAAACCCTGAACATGCCCTTTGGTAATCTTAAAATGTACGCTTTCTTGAGAAAAGACCCTTTAAACTTTTTTCAAGTGTCCCTTCAAGATTTTTCAAAGTGTCTTTAAGAGAATTTGAACTGTACCTTTTAGAAACCTTATTTAGATAAAAAGACCTTTTGAACTTTTTGAAAGTGTCCCTTTGGGATTTTTGCAAAGGACCTTTCAAACCTTTTGAAGGGCACTTGCATGAGAAATAATTCCTTCAAAAACCCCTTAAGAGCCAATTCTTTCAAAGTGATTGTTTTGGATAAAATGTCCAAAACAATTCCTTTAAAAAAATGTAAAGGACCAATTCCCAAGAAAAGACCCTTTGAAAATACTGAAAATGTCCCTTCACAAGATAAAAAATCATCCATTTTCTTGCAAAGTGTCCCTTCAAATTTTTTGAAAGTGTCCCTTCTAACTTTTTAAAAGTGTCCCTTCAAAATTTTTGAAAGTGTCCCTTTAGAAGAGAAAAGAACCTTTGGCAAAATTGAAAATGTCCCTTCAGAAATATTGAACTAGACACTTTCATGAGAAAAATACCCTTCAAAAAGATTGTTTTGGACAAATTGTTTGAAACAATTCCTTCATAAAAGTTGCAAAGTGCCCTCCAAGAACCCTGAACTAGACCAATTCTTTGAAAGAACAAACCCTTCAAAAAAGTTGCAAAGGACACTTTTCCTTTTGAAATATTGAAGAAGCCTTTCAGAAATCTTGAAATGTACCCTTCAGAATTTTTTCAAAGGACACTTCCATGATAAAAGACCCTTCAGACTTTTGTAAGTAACCCTTCATAAATATTTAAATAGAGCAATTCCTTTAGATTTTTTGTTTCAGACAAAAATTCTAAAACAATTCCTTTGAGACCTGGATAAAAAAACCTGAAGCAAAACCTTACCGAAGGAAATAACACTTGATAAAAATAATTGAAATAACACTTGCAAAGAGACTGAACAAAGACTTTTGAAGGAAATAAACTTGACACTTTATTTTGGGGATAAACAAATTAATAATGCTACTCTTAGCCAAAATGAAAGATGCAAAACTTGGGTGTAAAAATTGGCTAACACTTATAAAAAGGGATCAATGTATTTTTAGAGCTTGTGAGTATTCTCAACCCAAATGAGATAAATGACTTCACCTCCTCTCCCTAGATAATCAAATACAACTATATGCTCAATAATTAAAATTTATTTTTGTGTAAGTGTATAGATAAAATAAATTAATGAATGACAAAGGTGTAATTGAATAAATGGGTATGTTCCTATACAATTATACAATGAATATACTTAATTAAGTTAATCATTGGGATCTATGAGCTTATGAAACAAATTAAGGTACATGTATACATAAAAGTTCTTATGAATTCAATTTTGAACACATTCACATGTAGGTAGACCATGAGAAAAAGTGAGAACTTAAATTCAAGACATGAGAAAGCAACATATGAAAAAAATTAACCACAAAAGGTAGGTGACCATAATTGGCCACCACTAATTATGATGATGATAGGAAAAACTTTAAAAAATAGATCAATTTGGATTAAGGATGATTGGATGGATAATAATGTAGAAAACTAATATCTTTGATGTGTTAATAAGAGAATGTAGATGACACAAGGATATGAAGGATCCAATGTGAAGAAAAAGTGTTTGAAAGTATCCAAATGTACACAAATAAACCAAGTGTGATAAAACATGACAAAGATGTGACAAAAATCTGTCTTTATATAAAAATTAGGTGTATACATATACATATTCATATTTTATAGTTGTTGCACTATTTTTATGGTTTTGATTATTTTATAAACATGTATGCAGAATGTGGAAGAACTCAAAAAGCACATAAATTACCTTAATAAAGAAAATACAATGTTTTTTTTTTCTCTTTAAAAGTGTATAGGTTAGCGTTTAGTGCAACACATTTCAATCTCATCTTTGTTTTAAAATTGGAAGAATACGAAAGGAACACTTACCTTTTCACAAAATGTCTCAAAAAAATTTGATCTCAAAGTGTCAATAAAATAATTCTTTGAAACATGAATTTATCAAAATAGCTTGAATAGATAGACCTAAAAATAATGTATTTTTTTGCAAACCAATTTAGAAAGAATTCTTGATCTAGGAATTTGACTTAAGAGAGGATGGTTAGTATTGTGTTAGTTTTAAAATGAAAAGAAAATGAAATAAACACACTAACTAGCATAACATCTCTAGGCCTAGATAATAGGGAGATCTCAGTTAACAAACATGAATAAAACACACAACTAAAATGCAAAAGGAACCCTCTTTTACCTTCTTTGGATGCTCCAAAATTCTTGTTGTAGTGGCTTACTCGGCTTGTGTTCATGAAGTCTTCATTAAAGGAGGCTTGGCTATCTCCTCTTCTCCTTGGCACCTTGTAGCTTTGGCTTGGCTTGGATTGAAATCAATTTGGCATGGTAACACTAATTGTAATAGCTTTTGGAATCATTTTTGCATTATAAATTTTCATTATCATGTGTTTTTAATATATTTGAGCATAATAACTTTGCACCAAAATAGCTTGAAAATGATGTTCATGGCCTCTCTATTTATAGATTTTTGCAAATAACTAGAATCAACCTAAACCATCCATCTCAAGATTGAGTTGTGTGGCTAAGGATTAATCCAATTATGCAATTAAAATTGATAAATAGGCTCATAAATATTTGGTATAGAGGATAAATTAAGAGGCATGGAGGGCTTTGATGAGGCATGGGAGGCATAAATCTTGATATTTGTGGCATTTATGGCCTAGGGATGTCTTCCCAAGAAATGAGATCATCTGATGATGAAAATATTCAATATTCATTTCCAAAAATAAGTATTCAACAAGTTTTCATGGAATTATTAATTAGGCTCTAATTTGGTTTAATTATCTCTTAAGCATGATTAATCACTTTGTGCACAAATTACTCAAATTAATTAAAATGCCTTATTATTTGTCTAAATTTTGACTGGATTGGAATTGGAAGTCAATGTCAGATGTGTTAGATCTGTTATTCCATTTAGGATGCCACCAAAAAAAATAATGAAGGCACATGTCTTGTGTAAGATATTTGATAGGAAAGATCAATCCAGAGCATCTAGGTGCAAAATTGGCATTTTGACTTAGAATGATCTAATCAAAGTTAGTTGGCCCATAAATTGCATTGTCCCATTTAATGATACTCTGGCCAAAATTGGCATTTAAATATATCAATTTCACATCATTTAATGTGCTTTAGTGTTTTTAGGCCAAATTGTACATTTTGGTGAAAATTGGCCAAAAGCCTAGTTGGAGGTTATCGGTGGCCAGATTTAGGTGTCTACAGAATTCAGATATGGATGTGAAAAATGTCCATAAAAATATCACTATGAGTTGAATTGATCAAGAAACTATAGCCATCCAATATCCTCCAATATATTCATCTATTGAAAAGTCTCCTATAGGAGGTATAATAGATGTGACCCATATTATTAGTTCATATTTTTGGTAAAATATTCCATACCATTTATAAGAAACATATGTGATATTAAATTGAAGTAAAATTTTACATGGTCTAATGGTTGAGACATGGCATAATATTCAATTTAAATGACCTAGTTGTCAAGATTATGAGCCCTATGTTTTACTCCAAAAATTCAATTTTATTGGTCTTATATAACCCTTAAACCCCCAACTTGCATCATGCTACTTTGTATTTTTAGATCCATCTATGTTTTTAGTTTAATATTGAATTTATAGTTTACAGTTTAACATCTATTTCATTTCCTTACAATGATGGCACAAGTTCATTTTATAGTTTCCTATTTTATTTACAATTAAATTATTTTTTATTTCATTTTGAACATGAAATTTTAATTATAATTTTCATTAATAATATATTAATTTTATTTTCATGAAATAAAATATTAATTTTATACACTAGTTATCTTTGATAAGGAAGAGAGTGGTGTATCAGTGGCATGGATGATTGCATCATAGAAAAAGACTTCTGATATCAAAAAATGGTTACTAGACATAAATGATTAAGGACTTTGACATTGACCTAACTAAAAAGTGGTTACATTATGAGTGATGGTGTTATAGTTGATATTGAAGCAATATGGTAAATGAATTTATGGTTTATCAATCTTCTTTTGATTTTTTTAAACAACCTATTGTTAGGTCATTGATTTTGAGTTTGTTTGGCTTATCTAGAAATGTTTTTATAGATTATATTTATGGATTTTATATCACCTCATTATTTTACACTTAGAAAACTCAAACCTTAGTTGTTCCTCTCAGTTTTAGACCTTTTCCACTTTTACAAGTCTCATATCTATTCTAACTTGTGCCTCTTGGCCTATGTATCTTAGTATAACTAGTCTTATGTTGATGATCCAATCTTTCCATCTTTCCCATAATGATTAAAATTTACTTATCTTCCATCTCTATAAGTTCTGAACCTATACCTAATTTCTTGTTCCTTAGACACTAAAATCTGAGATAGACACTAGCATCTACATTAGTGTTTTGACTTGATGCAAGTATTTTATGCCCTAAAGTCATCTATTCTAAAAATGAAATGTATCTTAATGGTCATCCTAAGTGATTTAATGTGAGTTACTTATCCAAATAGATTAATATAAATAAAATATCAACCCTCATTCATCCCTCACCTAGAAAATACCAAGAGAGACCAAGGTAACTTATCAAAAGCACTCTATCAAGCATTAAATTGAACAAAGCTTCCCTATTTCCATACCAATCATAGGTAAAACACATATACATGTTTCAATTACCAAAGAAGAAGCCTAAGAGATTTATTTTCTAAGCTACAAAATATGTCACTTTTGTACTTTCTTTGCACATATTATGTGATTCATACATAAGCCAACTTATAAGGGAGAACTACATCAGTCTAAGGCCCTCTTTAGAATATTGTCTATGTAGGTGGTGCTCACTGATAGAGGTGAATTTGGGTTCATCTCGACATCATGCTCCCACTAACCCATTTTCCCCTAAGGTCACAATGAAGATGAACTAGGGGTTTACAAATTCATGATGAGCAACAATCCATGACCTAGATCTGAATGTACCAAAGTGAAGATGAATTCAATCCTAGAAGCATCTTAGTGGTTGTATCCTTTTATAATATGTATTCCACATAAGACATTTGTGTCAAACCTAAATAATAGCCTCAATTTAACCATCCTAGGCTGACATTAGTGTTTGAGGCTCCAAAAGTGTTAGATCTAGAATCTAACAATTATTTTAGATTCTCTTTATAGAATATTTTCTACTTGTTCCAGATCCATCACTGTGTTATCATTAATACCAACTAATTATTTTACTTCTTTGTCATTTCCATGCATATCTTAGTTATACTCTCTATGTTTAGCCTATTTTCATCATAATAAATTTAGTGTATGTTTATATATGAGTTTAACATTTAATTAGCTATTGTAGATCTAATCATCATTGTTGTGCATTATCATTTCTAGATTATTAAACCTATTAACACCAAGTTAGGATTCCTACATCCAATTTTTGGTTAAACATTTGGTGAACCTAATTTTTGAACATCAAAACCTAAGATAATTAGGGTTTTATGATTTTTTTGCACCTCATTACTGATTGCTATAATTTTTTAATCATGTTTTCATGGACATATCTATAAATTATTTCATGGTCCAATATCTTATAAATTATATCATTTGCTACATTGATTACCTAGTTCAATCCATTGAATCCATAAGGAATTCAAAACTTATGTTCCTGCATGATCTTTTTTGTTCTAATGTTATAATGAGATTGGTTTAAAGTGGAAACAACACTTAATTTATCTTCAAACTTCCTTTTGTAATTTTATAGATCCAATATCTAGATTATAACATACATGATATCAATCATTCATTCTACCTAATTCTTATTACAATGATAGCTATCATCCCACACCCATTATTTGCCCATGGATTATATTGGATTTTGTGGTCTATGTTGTCATTACTCAAAAAGGTAGGATTGCTCAACCCATCCCACCACCTATTAATATACAATAGGTACCTCCTAAACCTAATATATTAATAAAATATTAGGTATATGACATTATTGACCAATTGAGCAATAGACATACAAAAATTTCAATCTTTGAGATCTTAAAAAAATCTAATGTCTTTGAGGATATCTTGTATGAGCCATTATGTGAGACACACGTTCTAAGTGATATACATCCTATTTATTTCACAAATATTATGAAATATATCAAGAATAATAACAAGATCATTACCTTTGATCCAATAGATTTACCATCCAAAGATATTATTGACCAAAATTTGCCTTTGTACATACAAATGACAATGCAAAGGTATCAAAAGAGTGCTCATTGATAATGGATCAGGCCTAAACATTTATATCATACAATTCATAACCACCATGGGTATTAACATAAACCTTATTCAAAACATAATTATGCACATAAAAGGGTTTGACCATTCACATATCCCTCTGGTTGGTTAAATTGCATTAGACATGATCTAAGGACAAAAAATGATTTCAACTAATTTTAAGGTCATGTTTTAATCCTTACATTATAGTTTACTTTTGGATAGACCTTGGATACATTTAATTTAATTTGTCCCATCTATATTTCATTGATGTGTAAAATTCATACATGAGGAGACCTTATTATCCATGCCTACTAATGATGAAACATTCAAATTTTGCAAAATGGTACATTTCAAAATTGAAGGCACCCCTATATTGGTACCATCTAAATAATACATACCTATTAATATTGTAAATATGTATGAAATAGGTGAGTCAATTAAAATGTCTCCTTTGTCTCTAGATGCAAATAAGGCATTAAAATCTAAGGTGCACATAGATATGCATAAGGAGCAAAAACCAATACTAAAAGAGCCAGTAAAAATATAAGAGCCCCCAACATTTGAGATTTATTTATTAGTCAATACTAAGCAAAAATATGGCCATGTTTCATATTATATGATAGTGATGATGATACAACCTATGAAAAAAATGTGAAACTTAAAATTTGATCCACCTGATCACTTGTGACATAACCTGTTTGAACCTAAGGGTCCTAATATATATAAGATAAAACCACTTTCAAAAAGTATATAACTAAATATAGATAAGGGAAAACCAAAAATAGCAGATGAACATGTAAATTTTTTCTATTCTATACACCCATCTTGGCTAAAAACATTCAGTTAACCTTACAAGGGTCAAATGCAAATTCATCATGACAATAAAATGGAGTCTTATCAAAAGGCTTCACAATAAATTTTATAGATCATAACATATAAATATACTCCACATACCATGGTATGTATGTTAGTTGAGAATAAAATTATTTATTTGCCTCCTATCATACAAATCACGTAGTAGACTTGTACCAACAGAAGATATCATACCATATTATAAATATCATTGGATTAGTGGCCATCATACCAATCAATGTGAGATATTGAAGAACCAAATTCAAAAATATAAGAATGAATGATGCCTACATATTGTGTTCAACATGAGGAAAGGTAAAAATCCCTCCTATATTTCAAAAAATAACTATCTCTCAAAGCAACAAAAGAATGAGGATTTAACCATTACTGCTAATATAAATGGGTATATTACCACCATATACAATTTGATAACAAGTGGGATACAACTTGTGGTACCACTTTTCTTACATAATTGAGGCATTATACAAATGAACTAACATACTCTCTATTAATCTTAGAATCTCTTGGATACATCTAGTTACCTATCACTTGTGGCTCACTTTGGAAACTTGGACCATATGGATATTATACCATGAACCACGTTTGAAACTAAAGTTTAGACAAAATTGGATAGATAAGTGGAATGCTAAACTAGATACTAAAAACATATGTTGTAATTTTATTAATATGGATACATAAATTTGCATATGACATGATGACCATGATAATTTACATGTACCATTGGATTTATGTAAACCATTAAATAAGAACATTGAAGTGGTGGCAATGCAATACTATAAACAAATCTTGAGAATTTTTATAGGTGGTCCTACACCTTTTGATGATGAGGAATTCATTGATTAAACTCTTCAAATATTCTAAAAATACCAAATAAATAAATCCAAAAATCCAAAAAAACATATGGCACCTACATGTTTTATTAGCTCTTTGGAATCTATGTGTTAATTTCATGTTGATGGATGGCATATTTAGTTATTCCTACACATACACATGTGTGTCACACTTATACTTTGGTATGATACATGAATACACATATATATGATCTATTCCTATTTTTAATGTTGGGCCTTCCCTCTACTCATGTCATGCAAACATTATGGGCATCTACTTTGTTGATCTTGATACATACATGCCATATAATTATATGGTCACTCTTCATTATCATGTTTGAGATTACATATGTACTTACACATGAATTTATCAATGAATATGTCTTACATGGGTTACTTGATATGGAATATACTTGACATTTTTTCCTAACACATTGGATCCACGGGATACTATGACATGCTTATGTTGGTTGTTTATGCTTTAGTTTATGCACTTCCTTGAGTGTCTTGGCTTGTTATTATCTTGATTATTCAAGTATTTGAATATGATCCTTTACTTGAGGCCCTCATTCCTATGTATGATTTAATTTACATTTGCATATGTCATTATTTGTTATATAAACATTTGAATATGGATTCCTTGAATTTTTGGAAATTTGACTAAGTCATGTCCCTTTGATTAAGCATCTTTTGAACATGCCCCTTGTTTGCAATCTCCTTGGACCATTGATTTTCAACTTGATTTTGAGATCTCTTTTATGTGTGTTTGTTTACTTGTTGAACTTGTATTTTTACTATCTATATTTTACCATAATCCTTATCATGCATCTTAGGTCTTCATGTGATCACATCGGTTCTATGCACTTCAATGTTATATCTACCTAGGCATGTTCCTTCTATATGCTACATGGTTACATTCATAGATTAGATAGTTGTTTTATCTTTTTGAGGTGAGGTATCTACTAATTCCTATATTTACCTCACCTCATAAGGGGGAATATTAGTGGTGGCATGTCATAGAGGCATTTCTCCACACTTGCCACAATTTTTAGATTCAGTGAGGGAATGCTTTGTGAGCATGTTCTCCACACTCATTTAGTATGTGGTACTTATATAATTTTTTATATTAAATGGGGGTATGCTTTGAAATCACATTATCCACACTTATTAATTATATGGTATTTATATCAATTTTCATATCCATTGGGGGCATGCCATATGGGCATGGCTTCCACACATTCACATTCTTTGGAATCAAGTTCTCCACACCTATTCAATATTTAAAATCTCTAGATTACAGTGGGGGCATGTTTTGGAAACATGTTCTCCACATTGGTACTTATACTATTTTTTAGATTTCTCCATATATAGTTGGGGCATGCTTTGGAAGCATGTTTTCCACACTTAATTTTTTTTTTGAATTAACCAAAGCACACAGTTATATGATTTAAATCCATAGTTGTGGTAGAGTTTTATACATTGGTACCATTTTTATACACAGTTTCATCATGATACATTTCTAAGGTACATATTATATGCAATGTGCATCTAATATTGCAAAATTAAAATTACTTTTAGATTTTAGAGCATTTTTAGGGATTGTTGCCACCCACTAATTAGAATTTTATGAACTATATTGAGCCAATCTACTATAATAGTTGGTTCACATTTCGGTATGGTTTATGTGATCAAATAAATCTATATTTCTAAGTTTTTATGCTAGACTTGATAATATAATCCAGCCTCACTAGTTTGACAATGTGGGTGACTTTATTCACTCACACTCACTAGGTTATAAGTATCATTGGGTTGCATGGTGAGCTAATCTCAACCACCAGGTGGAAACTCCCTTTTTTTCCAAAGTTTGGGGCATGTGGCTTCCTATATATATATATATATATATATATATATATATATATATATATATATATATATATATATATCTTTTGGTATATGTACTTTCAAGATTTATTTATATTTTTCCTAAACTTAGTTTCAGATCCTTACAATGATACATATTCTTCAAATTAAATTACTAATAAGCAAGGCAATTACATTGACACATAAGTGTACTCCTAAACCTTTTTCTTAAATTTTCAATATATTTCAAGTACTTTTGCACTGATTATATATTGTAACATGCTCTTTTTTGTAGTTCAATCACCAATAAAGTACTCAAGTTAGGTGCACATAAAAACAAGGTGTTTTATACACACCTAAGTACACATTCCTTTCCTATAAACTAGTAATTTCATTACTAGATTAAAGGGTGGAAATGTAGATAATATTATGGATTATATAGCACCTCAGTCTTATATACATAGAAAACTTAGAACTTGAATATTCTTCTTAGTTATGGACCTTTCCTTCTACAAGTCTCACATCTACTCGATCTTGTGCCATTGGCCTATAGCTCTTAGTTCAACTAGTCTTATGTTGATGATCTAGGCCTTATATCTTTCCCATAATGCTTAAAATGTATTTATCTTTTATCTCTACAAGTTTTGAACTTGTACCTAATCCCTTGCTCCTTTGACACTAATGTTTAAGATAGAAACTAGAATTGACATTAGTGTCCTAACCTGATACAAGTGTCTAATGCCCTAAAGTCATATAATTTTCAAATTAGACATATCCTAATGATCAACCTAAGTCTTTAATGTGAGTTACTTATCCAAAGGGATTGATATAATAACAATATCAACCCTCATCCATTCCTCACCTAAAAATGACTAAGAGAGAACAAGGCAATGTATCAAAATCACTCTATCAAGCATTTAATTATAAAAAGATTCCCTATTTCTATACGAGTCATAATTACAATACATATACAAGTCTAAAGTACTAAAGGAGTATCCCAAGAGCCCAATTTTCCAAGTTACAAGTTAGGTCATTGTAGTACCTTCTTTTAACATATTATATGATTGATACACAAGCCAACATATAAGGGATGACTAAATCAGTTTATTGCCCTATTAGGAGTATTGGATATGTAAGTAGTTCTTGATGATAGAGGGGTATTTGGGGCCAGCTCGATACCATGTTTCCACTAGCCTATTTTTTCCCAAGTTCACAATGAAGATGAAGAACTAGGGTTTTGTAAATTAATGAAGAACAATAATCCATGACCCATATTTGAATGCACTAGAGTGAAGGTGAAGTGAAACCAAAAAACATTTAGGTGGTCACATCCTTTTCCAATAGTTATTCTATACATGACATTTACATTGAACCAAGATAGTAGCATTGATGTAACCATCCTAAGATGAAATTAATGTTTAAGGCTCCACAAGTGTCAAATCTAGAATCTGATGACTATTCTAGAATTTATTTTTATATTTTTTTCTACTTTTTCTAGATCCAACACTATGTTAGCATCAGAACCAACTAAGTATATTGCTTCCTTGTCATTTCTATGCATAGCTTAGTTTTACTTTCTATGTTTAGCCTATTCTCAGCATAATAAATTTAGTGTGTGTTTATATTTGATTTTAGCATTTAATTATCCTAATTTAGATCTAATTATCACCCTTGTGAATTGTAATTTCTATATTATTAACCCTATTAACCCCAAGTTAGGATTCCTATAACTAGTTTAGGGTTAAATAGTTTTCAACTACAAAAAACTTCTTTGCACGTGGCATTTGTGAGGAACATGATTGAAAAATGTGATGAGACCTCATAATAAAGAGGGAGGAATATGTTATATATGCTTAGAAAGATAATTTATTCTATTCATTATCATGAATGAGTTATGAGTGTCATTATAGTCTATTATGAAGATTTTTAGAATGAGCATGACCTTTTAGAGTACTTCACGTCATACTAGATCAATAATTAAATGACTTCTAAAGTGTTATTCCCATACACAATTTTATTCATTCTTTATTATAATTATTTTTTATTGTAAAAAATTATTTAAATATTTCTTGTGTTGTTTCAAGTAGTAGTTTAGTAATTATTTTATGTCACCGTCTTTGAATAATTCACTTTGCTAGTAGATATGTGGGCCAATTTTTTTGTGATTTACCTCATTCTAGTTTTGATACTTATGTATTGATTGAATCATAAAATTAATATATAAATATCATGTTTTTGGTGGTCGCATGAATAAATGTGGTTGAAGGATGAATTGGTTGATGTTTGTAAGAGGGTTGATCCACACTAAAATAAACGTAACTATTTAAAGTATCTAGGATTATATAATAACTACAAGAAGGATAAATAATTCTATTAGCCCTTGAAAAAATTTAAAAATATTCCATATTGGTATTATTTTTCTCATGACAACATTGAAGATTCTTATTGTGTGAGAAATTAAATAAGAAATAACATTAGATATATCATTTCTAAATTTGGACTACTATTTTACATGTGTGATTATACATGGTAAATATGAGGAAACCAACACAATAATATATTATGAGTAAATTATTTGATATTTTAAGGGGTAAAATATATTGATGATAATGAATAAATAAATGAAGAGATGTATGTCAATATAAATAATTTTGTTCAATTACATGATCTAGTAGTCAACATTGTCAACTATAGTTTCTGAGGGTACCAATGAAAGTGAAGATTCCATTACATGTAAACATGTTATTCACAAAATGACTGATTGGATGAAACAAGTGAATGTACATCCTATAGAGTTCATGGTAGTGGATTAAAATTAGCCTTTTTGGTTGTAAAAATACATGACAAGATTAAATATGGAACCTTAGTGGATATCAATTTATTGCAAAGCATATGCATGGTAATGACTTTTTAAAATGGATCCCAAATTTTTTTTAGTCCACTATCAACGGGGAAGCATAAAAAGAAATCTAAATGTACAATAATTTTTTAATCAAAGAGTACACAACAACTTGCCTTCAGTTTTCCATAATCTTTTAAACATGGTCATGGGGCTAAGAAAGAAGTGTCTTCATTAGACCACCAATTAGAATAAATTTTTTTAAACATCATTGTAATTTTCATGAAACCACAAAGTGATATTATACACATAAATATTAATGTGAACATAATATAATATATTGATCCCACCCACCCTCAATTTAGATTGTCCTTTGGTAACTATATTGAAATGAGTAACACATGTAATTTTATTTTGTATTCTTTTCATTTATGTTTTTTTTTTTTTTTAAATTTATTAGTTAGTGTTTTTAGTTTTACTAGTTAGTTACCCAATTACTAAGCTACTTAGTGTTTTAACTATTTATGGTATAGTTTAATTACCACATGTAAAAATAATTAAAAGGGAGGCATAAGAGAGATATAAGATATAATAATATATAAAAAATCTAGACCACAGATAAAAATAGGAAAAAATGGAATAATAAAATGACTAAAAAAAGTAAATACAATGAAAGGATGAAAAATATATATAATCTAAAACAAAAAGTTACTAGATTATTTTTTGAGTTTAGAATAGAGTTCTAGAATTCATTACACCGTTGCACTAAAAAACTATCCATCTAATTTCCCTAGGATATGATTGAAACTAAATTTAATGTGTACCAATAAAAATTGACAACCTATTAATTATGCACCTCTGTTGCTATCAAATGTGTAACTAGGGGACATTTTTTTCCTTTGCTCTATATTTAAACTATGAATTTATGGGAAACTACATAGGTTGATGGTGAGTAGAAGTTTATGATAACTTTATGGAATTGGCAATAAAAAATTTCTTCTTTATTTTCACTTTGTCTTCTTAACCTAATTCACCATAAAATCTTACAAGAGTAATGTAGAAAAAGAAAATGATTAACTAGCTTGGGAAAGCTTCAATGCATTGTAGTTAAATACCCCACATTCTGTAATTAGATCCAATTTAGTTCTAGTGTAGTGTGATTGGAATTTATGACTTAGGACTTCCTATTCCCTCCCTAAGTGAAACACAAATACATGACATTCACTATCCTTATTTTGGTAGCCTATCAATATTTCATAGAAAATTTTGGCAAACCACCAAATGTGTCTGAGGTAGGAAAAATAGAAGATAAAGAGAAGAAGATAAAAGAAGGGATCCCTAAGACCATTCAATGAAACATAGAGAGAAATAAAAATAAAGAAGAGATAATGGGTCCATATAGATAAAGAGAGATAAAACACATGTAAAAGTGTAAATAGATACCTATTTTAAACTAATGGACCATATACATAAAATTACACTAATAACATTTGAATGATATGACTTCTATATATATATATATATATATATATATATATATATATATATATATATATATATATATATATATATAGAGAGAGAGAGAGAGAGAGAGAGAGAGAGAGAGAGAGAGAGAGAGAGAGAGAGAGAGAGAACACATGGAAAATTACCAATAGATACTTAATTTTAACTAATGGACCATGTACATAAAATTACATTAAAATCATCTAAATGATATTCCTTATACAAAAATTAGGTGTTTACATAATGCCCCTACTTTCATGTGCATATGTGATGTGAATGCATATGTCATAAAATTAAAATAATAATTGAAATAGATACTTGCACTTACATAGGGAAGGATGGATGAAATATTTAAATACTTTGGAAAGAATCCACCTACACTTTTATTGTTTTCCAAAGGCCAAAGAGTAATCAACATCATATCAAATCAATGAAAATATATAAATTATAAGTAAAAAATGAAAATATGAGCATAGGAAAGATTGCACCTAATGGCACATGAATCATGCTATCATAACTAGATAAAACATATTATCATGTTTTTCAAACACTTTATCATGCTTTCCTCATGTACTATATCTTTTAGATTGATTTTTAAAAACTCAAATCTACTTTTTGATAAGGAATAAGATACTTGGCCATTTTTGGCACCTTCATTTTAATTAATTTGATCAATCTTGAAAAATATGGATGTAAAATATCTAGATATCTTTTGAGGTGAGGGATTGTAATGCCTATTCCTAAAAATCATTCATCTCAAAAGAAAAATTTATGTGAACCACATGTTATCATATTATACAGTCAAAATTTTTAAATCCTTGGAAAATTTATAAATCACATGTATGTAACTATCACAAAATATTTACATGTAAATGTAAATAATAATATATAACTCAAGGTAAAATAAGTGAGAGCAAAAACTATACCCCACTAAAAATAGTAGTACAATCAAATGTCATGTCAAATGTGAATCCCTATAGAATAAATAACATCATGCAAGCCTTGATAGGTATGCACAACCTTCTATGAATTGAGGTAGTGAGGACTGAATAATTTCCACCAATATAGTCATGTGATGATAAATCAAAAGGTATGATGCTCCTAATGGGAAGATATATCAATGTACATATCATATTTGGTAGCCATAATGTGACTAGGTGTATGTAGGAAGATGTCATGTCTTGATATATGATGTATACATCCAATTCTCACCACTATCATATCAAAAATAAATTACTAAATGACTTCCCACAATAATGCACAAATTAGACCAAAACCACCAAAACTCTCTAGTTCATCTACACACATCATGTGCAATTTTTGATTCATGTAAATATGTTCCTAATTGCAGAATTACCCTATACATAATCATCAGCTTATTCTAATTATTTGTGAGTCAAATAATGACCTATAAAATTAATGTTTTAGACCAATAGTGTAAGGCAATTATCAAATTCTAAGAATTGTAAAAAGCCTAATCATAATTACTTAGATAAACAAATCCAATCAAATTATTAAGTGAAAATTCCATGGAAAATTAATGAATATGTAATTTTAGAAAATGAAAATTCAAAAATCAATGTCATGACATCACTAATGACATCATCTAAAGGGTGTCATGCACCAAGCATTAATGGAGATAAAGATATGAATAAAGTTAGCCATGCATATTAATTACTCCCTTCTTCCAAAATATCAATTTTTTATCCCTCCAAAATTGAACTCATTTATGGCCACTTATCTCATTTTTTATCCAAAGGACATAATTTATTTGCCTAGCCTATAAATGCAAGGGCCACCATAGACCAATATCAAGATTTTCTAGTGCAAAGATATAATGCATAATTTATTATAAAGATTTAACAAAGTCTATCATTTTCATCTACAATCTGATCCAAATGGTGCATGAGGAGATGTTGGAGTCACTTTCACAACCACATTTCCAAATATCTTGAGCTCTATAATCAAGCACAACCATGCTTGTGGATCATCCATAAAGGCAAGTCACTTTGAAAAGGTATAATTGTCTCATTGTACTTCTTGCTAGTTTCTTTATTTCATTGATATTTCCCAATCAAGGTAATAGGCCTATATGTTTATTTTGTCAATTTGTTTAAATTTTGATACTAACAAAGAGACTAACCTACTTTTAATCCTATTTCACATTTGGCATGCTCGGTGGGATTGTGGACCCCATAAAGTTCTTCAAAAATATTCATACCCTTATAATTACCAATTTTGATTGCTATTTAGATTTCATTTTGCTATTTTCCCTCTCATTTTCCCATATTTTATGTTTCTATAAATGACAAAGTCACCCTATTGATTGGCAAAGTCACTCTTATAATAAAAAAAGTCAACTTGCATATCTATGAAGTTACTTTTATCACTCTTTTTATGTTTTTTATGTCTTAACAGGAATGATAAACTTGCCCTACTAAATGACAAATTTTACCTACATATCAATGAGGTTGATAGATAAACAATGGAGTTTCTTCTTGATATTTCCCTATCTTTTTTGAAAATAATGAATTCAACCTAAAAATGAGAGAACTCAACTTAAAATTAGTGAAGTCAATAGATAAATGGTGAAATCTCTAAAAAGGTAAAGTGTGATTTCTACTTTTATTTATTAAAAATGGTGAACTCATCTTGAGAATGGTAAAATTATCCTATTAATCGGTAAATTCACCAAGTTTATTCTTTGTCTATCTAAATTTTGGTAAACTCTCTCTACTAAATAGAAAAATCACCCTACTAAATGGTGAATTCAACCTATGTGGAATTCTTGATACCTTAAAACTTATTGGAAATAATTTACTTAGGTGGATAGAATTATTGTTTAATTACCTAATTATATTTTTGTAGGTTTTGACATCTTTTTGAATTGATTTTACAACTAAAAATGGTAACTTCAATCACATTTCTATTTTGGAGTTTAAAAATGAAAAATTGCTTTTGACTTGGCTCCTAAGAGTGCATGATTTCCATTTTTTAGCTTAAGTGATTTTTTATTTACATTCGTATTTTTGTAAACCCTTGTGTATAGGTTCTCTCATTTCTCCTTTTAGGGAGCTAGGGTGACCAAAAACACATAGGTTTACCTATTTGATTACTTTACCCTAAAAATTGCTTTCAAAGTATTATCTTCTTCTTTTTTACTTCATGGGGTAGATTCATAGCCTTCCCACTAGTCTTTAGGTGTGTGTTGACCTAGGAAGTGACATACTAGCATTATACCAACCCTGTTATCTAATAGGGTATACAAATTGGGGTTATGACAATGTTATCTTAGCTAGTGGTTCCTTGAAGCTCGATTATGTCAATAGAACTCCACTAAGACCCTTATGGCTAAAGTGGTTGTGAAGGAACCAGAACCTTTGGTGAATGGCCCATAAGATCTCACGTCAAATTGATGGATTATTCCAAAGTGCCTACATACCATTAGGTATAACAAGACCATCTAGTTTTCTAATCAAAAACTTATATTAGAAACCATGTTTACTATGATATTCTAATTAATTCAATAGTGCAAAGGTATCCATCTCCAAAGATCATATTTTATTAAACACCTTTGAGAGAAGGGAGGGCTTAAAAACCATACCAATAGCTTAAATAATTTATTTAATGAACTCTTAAATTTTATCCTGCCAAAGGAAAGTATATCAAAGAGACTCAATGATGTGTCATAAAACTATTTTATTTTATATGTTATGTTCATGCTTAGTTGAATACTTTATTGAAACCTATGTTGTGTTCACCACCACATTTTAAAACAAACACACTAATATATAGAATCAAACAAAGTCCAAACACATCCTTGCACATCTACACACTAAGGTGTTATGATGATTAATTATTTCAAACCTTCTTTAGCCATTTTGGGGTGTTGCATGTACCATTTAAAACATAACCTTATCTCATTTGGTACCATTACACTGCCATCCATTTTTAGTTTAGACTTATATTTTATTGTCTTGAATTGATTATCTAGATTTTAAAACACTTGGTTTATTGGTTGTATTTTTACCACGTATTTAAAATTTATATATGTTTATATGTAGATGGCATCCCTACTCGAATAAATCCTCTACAAAATCACAACAACAAGATGAGAGTGGAATCTTTGCCTATATTTTAGCCTAAAAGAGGAGTATGATTTTTGGAGTTGTTTTCCCCCAAATAAAATGTGTTATTGATCCACATAAATCCTTTATGATATTTCTATCCTAAATCCAATATTAACCACTAGATATGTCAGTTTAATTCCAACATAGATGGTTTTCCTAGAGAGGTATTTGATCATTAACTAAGTCTTTTTCTTTAGATTTTTAGATTGCATGTTTATTTTGAATTTGTCAGTAATTTTTTATTCCAACCTTTTTTCAAATAATTATCTTATGTTTATTGCATATTTTGTTGTCCATGAATCTCATTTTATCAAACAATTTTTGTGCATTATCTGATGATCCAAGTCTAGAATACATAGTCCATGAAGAGGTAGTTCTATGTGGAATTTTGTCAAACACTTTTCATGCATCCTTTTGATTGTTGCTCCACACTTGAAAATTCTTAAGGACTCTATGTATTATTTAGGCATGGAAGATTTATTATTCTTATTAGAGTTAGGAATGAGAGTCTACAAGGATTTCATCTTTTTATTTATTGTATTCCTCCATCTTTTTTACAAATTATTAACTTTGGTTGCCCTTCTTATTTTTGAAGAACATGTAGATGGTTATTTTGGAATTGTCACTAGAATACTCTTGGACCTTATTTTGATGGAATTCTACATCTTTTATATCCTTGAATTATATTTTATTTCCCATTTCTAATCCCTTAAAGACACTGGTCGTCGAACCTCCAAAAAATGAAATTACCCCATACACTACTGCATTATTTTACCTTTAGTGCCTAAATGATGCACATTTAGAAGGTAAAAGTGTTGGGATCAAATACCCACTCCTCAATGTAGAATCACTTAGTAGATTAAGGTAACAATAATAATTGTTAAAAAAAATAGCATCATCTTAATAAAAACCATACAAGGTAAGTTATGAGGTATTCTCAACCATTTCTATAATCATGGAGTCATCTTAGTATTATGTGTTGTTACTTAGTTAGTATGTGCATTCATAATTTTCTTAAGTAGTGAATTAATTTATTGGACCCAAATTTTTAATTGATTTATTCTAAGTACTTTTTGAAGATGACGTAAAAGATAGAGGCATGAAAATGAGCTAAGGAATGGGAGAGATATGACATGGAAGGTTTTGGCATGGGAGAAGAAAGTTGCAAGGAAAAAGGATGCAAAAAACATTGAGGAACTAAGGATGAAAGACCCAAACCATAATTAATGACTTAGACAAGGGCATAGAAAGCATATTCAATTAGGAATCGATCTATGTGAGCATCAGAGGAGAATAGTCAAGTGCAAATCTAGTACTAGTTTACAAGAAGATAAGATCATGAAAATGAATATCTAGCATAGAGAAGATATATATGGATAACCATTCATTGTAAATTCATTAATTTAATATTAATATTGTAACAGAATGTTTGGGGTAAAACCATATATAAATACCCCCTAGTTTTACTCAAGGAGGTAATTTGTAATTATGATCTTGTAATTATAATCTTGATCTTAGTCATGATCTTGATGGCCATTACAACCTTAGTATGGTGATATTTTACATGTAATGAGATAAAATACTTATGATTCTGAAATACCTTTTGTAATATTGTTATGAAATAAATGGTATTACTACTCTTTTTCACAATTTACACCTATCTTTTTCTGTGATGACTAGCTTAAGTATGGAATGAGTGAATTATTACGATTAGATATACTATGATGTTTATGGTTAGAAATATGTTATTATTCAAGAAACATAGTATAGAGAGCTTAATGCATACACCATCATGTGATATAACCAATGAGAACCAGTATTAATTATGTGCTTTGAGTGAGCACATGAGATCATTTCTCAAATGATATGATAGTGCACTAGCTCATTAGACTACTAATTCTCTTTAGTCACGTGACTATGATAAGTCATGATAAACTAAAGGAAAAGATCCCAGCATTTTGGTTCCATTATTAGGACCTGTTACACTTATTATCATGATGGTAGACAAATGCTCAAACAAATTTATTTGGAGAATATTGAGCACTTTGGTACTATAAAATAAAACTTTGCACTCCAGTATCTTGAAAAAAGATTTTATGCACGTACATGGGTAGAGAAAAATCTATATGATTCTCTATATGAAAAATTATTTGTATAATTACCCATGACCTTACATGCTTGAATATCATCATATGTGTAAAACCATTCAATAAATTACAGTCTAAAAGCTTCTTAGTCAGTAGAGCATCAGATAACCTTGGCCAAGTTAGAAACTACTTAGACACAAATAGTAGACATATAGTAGAAAAGAATGCTTAAAATTTATATTTTGGAATACATGGTCCCTACATATTCTTGTCTTGAAGAAGCATGGTTTAACTTCCTAAGAGATTTGTATGGAAGGTATATCAAGTAGTTCCATATATATTTTAAAAATCTTATGGTTGATTCTAGGCCTAAGAACTTTCCTATGGATGACAAAAATCTCTCACACATGAATATTGTGAATTGTGGGGAAATGGAGTGGTATACATTGGTATGAGATTTAGATTTTAGTATGAAATCTAGGTAATGGGAATAATGGAAGCAAAATTATGATGAGGCCAGGCACATGACTATGAGAGGTAGCGAGCCCAAGGGTCAACAAGAGGATACTAGAAGTGCCATAATAATTTTTAGGAGGGTAGAAAGGCATTATGTGCGCCTCCTAACCATGGTTTAATGCCATTAAATGGTGTAAGTACACACAAAATAATTATGATAAGTGTTGATAGTGGAACCCAATCTAGATAGATCCAATTCCCCCACCACATTGCATGCTCATGCATTTGAGTTTGAAAAAATTATTTTAATAAATTAGGATATTAATAGTGTAGAATCTGAAGCTGATCTAGTAGAGGAATATTTGTGAGTGCAAGTTTAACATATAAATTTACCTTTAACATTTAATTTTCCATTGAAATTATGACCTGCCTCTCACCTTGGAATTCCAAGTATACCTAATATAAATAGTAGGAAAACTAAATGCCTAACCATATCAAATCAACCTTCCTCAGTGCCCACTATTTTTGGTGCATCAATTACTATAGGAGGCATAGGAGGAAGTATCGATAGTGGTTATATTATAGAAGGATCAGGTGGTGGAATTGGAGGTGATAGTAGACCTCTACCACAAAGTTAAAGAGGGATTAGAGGAGTGTCAAAAGAGGGTCCACTACAACCACCAAGTATACCTATGATATACTACTCTATGATGCTTCATCTCCCTAAATATCAAGGTGTGGAAAATGTGGTAAAACACATTGATAAGTGTGAACTCATTTGGTGAGTGTGGTGTATCACTTATTAAAAATTAAAGGCTTCTCAGTTTACCATTACTTTATTAGATCATGCACATAAATGTTAATGTAAATTTGACCTTCAACAAGCCACTGTGAATTATGAATTGTTGAAAATTAATTTTATCCAAGAATTTGGCATCCTAGAGTTTGATCAATAGAGTATCATTTCCCTAAAGGATATCAAAAAATATCTCACTTAGAGTGTGTATTAGTACGATGCATTTTTCAAAATGCTTCTTTTAAAACTATCATTTGAGATTAAACTAACACATCATGCTCAATGGTTTTTGGAAGGGTTGTTACTTAATTTTTGTCAAGCTCTATCCTAGAAGACATTTACCAACCTGTGTGAAGTACTAGAAGCTACTCTCCATGCCAAATCTGTGATAGGTATAGATACTAGGATCAAACCTTTTATTGAGGCTCAAATTACTAATATGGATTCTCTTCTATAGAAGCTAATGACCAATAATGCTTATGAGACCCATAGCGGCATGTGGTGTGTTGACTATGAAGTTAAAGGTCATAATAGGAACATCCATCCTTGGAGGAATGTTCACGCTATATCAAAATAGTCTTATGAAATATATCAAGAGGACCATGACGTAATAAGTTTTTATTTACTCTAGTGTGCTACCCAAGCTAAAGTGTCACTAAATTGTAAAACATGTGATGCATACACACATGATACTAATGATTTATGAGTCATCAATGAGATTCATTAAGCATGCATGAGAGGAACTCACCAAAATTATGTTGCTATTAATTAGGAGGATGGTGGAGGTCAATATTTTTAGGGTCAAGGATGTGTCAATATATGTAGGGGTGATCATTTTCCACTTAGGACCTATTACAAGTGTGTATCTCTAGACCACTATGAATGTTATTACCTGATATACCCAACTTACACTTTTTATAAGAATAAACATCATATGGAGAAATGCCCTAACTTGTATACATCCGTCACCAAAGATCATGATGAGAAGGGCATTGGGATGATTCATGTCTCAAAATATCTAATTTCTCAATGGAGACCTTGTCCTTGACCCCACCAATTGGACCTAAGTTAAATACTACTACATGAAGTGGTGTTCATTCCCAACCAATTTCACATCCACCTATTAAGAAGGTTTAGTGTGAAGAACCTTGTGTATAACACTATCTAGATTCTTACCAATAGAAATAAGTGTTACATGACGTAATGACCTTGGTATGTGAACTACAAGTCAAAATTGAATTTTTAAAGGATAAGGATGCTACCATGTTACACTGAGATACAAAGAGAGGTTTTCTCAATGGACACAGTGTAGGATGAATTTTGAGAGCTCTGCAAGCTTCCTCTTAGTGAGAACATCATCTCACTCCTTAAGAACTGGCTATGACAACAAATAACCAAGACTTTGATAGATTTTCATTTGAACCATGAATGACAATAAGAGAATCATGTCCAAACCAATCTTAAATGTGATAAAGAGGTCATTTTGAATGCATCCATTAATATTTGGATGATATGAGATATATTGGTGGACACTGGCATAGAATTCAATGTTCTCATGAAGGATACCTAGAGGAAGATGGGAAGTCCCACTTTGTAACCTATCTTGCACATTTTATTCATGGCTAAAAATCATCGAGCAATGCCTATATGCATTATTAAATATGCCATTGTCAAAATCTTGGGTGTCCTATTCAAAGGTGATTTTGAAGTAATCAAACTAGCCAAAACGAATTATTTTCAATTATATTGGCTCGACCATGGTGTTGTGCCAATAATGTTGACTTGTGTTTCAAGAAGTGCTACATTAGCTTTGAGAATGACACCCAGTTCATGGTTGTTCCTCTCAATATCAACCAAGGGACCCCTTTTGTAGAAATAATTGATGTTGATGAGGACCTCAACCACATTTATAACATCATAGAATAAGGAAATGAATATGTAGATTGTACTTTTGATGGATTGATTTAATGGGGATATGCACAATCCATCTCTAACACAACCATCATTGCTTGTGAACATTGGTCTCATAGAGCATATGATATAATAAGATGAGGATGTGTTATATTTGGCCAATAAATAAATGTTCCACATAAGTTGGTTAAGTGATATAAGTCTATTCAAATCATTGTTGAATGCGTAATGAATGCACCACCCTTCTAGTTGTAATAAACACCTAAGTTTCATGTTTAGATCAAGGTTTAAGAATACTTATAGTAGTTTGAGGATTACTACATTTTTAAATATGAATGTATACATGCACTCCCTATCATACTTCAAGGATTTACTTATCATTGGTGGGATACTAATCAATACATGTTGTTGACATAGGAATAGGTACACAACATGATACATCATTGCTTTCACCATGATAATTATGTTTATGTCACACTCAGTTATAATGGTGTTGAGTCCCTAGATGACCATATATCCACCTATGAAAATATTTGGAATGTTGACCAGACATTTTTACTTGAATCCTTATGGTTTCTTGCATTTTATGGAACTCTATGTGTTTGGGCTAGAGCATGGTATATTCATAAAGAAATGTATAGAGATACAGATACTTGGGAGTGCCTCAAACATGGTTTTCTCACCACACTTTAATTTTATTCACCATAATCACATCTAAATTTATACCTATAAGTAATCTATCAATAATTAGTAGGCAAATATGCACCAATTGAAGACATAATATGAACCATGCATGGTGAAATTGAGGATGATTTGTGGATCTTATAATAACTTTATACTCATACTAGGACTCAGTTGGAATCTAAATTCTAATCATAATATGACCATCAAGAATAAATCTAGAAGGGAAAGCAAAAATTTGCATCTCAAGTTGATGAGGGTACTAGTGCAAACCCACAGAGTTAGTATTTGACCAATTAAACTTGCCTATAGAATATGGAGTGCATGACATTAAATATAATATGTAGTCTAATTAGAAACCATATTCCATGACACTTCAAATGGTTCACTACAATATTGGGACAAAAGACATACCCAAGATGGCCACTATGGGAAATTACTGGTCTGAAGTAGAATTACCCAAAATCTTTGAATCTATATAGGAGTAATAAGAAATTTTACCATGGAACTACATAGAGATGAAAGGAGTGCATCTAAAATTAGATAAAATTAATATCAAATTGGTTGAGGGTGCTCAAATGATCAGGAATCAACCATATCTAATGAATCCTAATCTGCATGCATGCATTAAAGAGGAAATTGATAACATGTTGTGTGTTGGGCTTATCACTCCCATTTATGAATATGAATGGGTTATTCCCATGGTAATCAGCATCAAGAAGGATGTATACATACACATTTTCATGTATTATACATAACTCAATGTTGTGTGTGTCACTGACCCATTCCTAATGCCATTCACAGAGCATATTTTGGAAGGTCTCACTGGATGTGAAATCTATACCTTCACTGATGGATTTTCAGGCTATCATTAAGTATAAATTATTGAGGAATATAAGGAAATAACCAATTTACCACTAAATGGGGATATTTTTTGTATAATTTTAGTCTATTTAACTTAAATAACACACCAATAGTCTTCTCTCACATTGAGGTGGAAGATTTTAAATATTTCATCCATAAGTTCCTTCAAGTGTATCTAGATGACTAGACTGTGTACGACTTGGTGTGTAACCACTATGATAATTTGTGCCTCATGATTAATCATTGTTAATAACTTTATATTTCCTTAAACCTAAAGAAGTGCATCTTTACCACATTTCTTGGGATCTTGTTAGGGCACATCATTTATCAGGATGGATTACTCATGGATCCAGCCAAGATTGTGGTTATCATTCAACTCTTAGCTCCAACCACTTAGTATGAGGTCTTCACCTTCCTTGGTTAGACAAGATAATATCATAAGTTAATTTATAGTTATGTTAACATCATATACATATTATAATAACTACTCAAATAGAATGACCTCTTTCTATGGATTGACAGACATCAACAGGTATTTGAGGCTTTGAAGGAGAAATTGGTAAGTGCACCCATCCTCCACTTCCTAAACTAGATGACACCATTTCATGTACATGTCAAAACTTTTAACATGGTGGTGGGTTCCATCCTTGCATAAATTGGTGAAGGTAATCTTGACCATCCTATATATTTTTTTAATCGCAAGCTAACACTAGCTAAGAGAAATTAATATGCCATAGAATGAGAATCCTTATCGATGATGTATTTACTCTAGAAGTTCTACCAATAATTAATGGCTACTCAATTCACCTTATTTATAAATCATTAGGTGCTCAATTAATTTGTGAATAAACCAGTGTTACATGGTTGAATCTATTGGTGGATTGTTCTCTTTCAAGTGTTTCAATTATGTATGTTCATGAATCCTGACAAAGTGAATTTTAGTCAAGACCACTTATCACATGTTCAATCTAGTGAACTAGAGTGCACCATAGAGGATGATTTACCTAATGTATAAATTTTTCAAGTTACGTGAATGCTCTAATAATTAGGGGAGATAGTTACTTTTCTTCTAACAAGTTTTGTGCTAGACCATCTTAGTGCCTAAGAAAAAAACCAACTAGTTGTACGTGTTAACCTTTCTAGCTTATTGGAAGAGACCTATACAAACATAAAAGGGATGATGTATTAAAAATTTGTGTCATGAAACATGATAATGTTGAATTCCTTTAAGAGGTTCATGAAGGTGTCATTGGAGGACATTATGATAATGATGTAGTAACATGAAAGGTTCTCTTAGCTGGATTGTGGTGGGCGACCTTCTTCAAAGATTCCAAATCTTATGCATGTCAATGTGATATTTTTCAACACATAGGCAAACTAAAACAAAAGGATTTTATGCCTCTCCATCCAATCCTTTCTCATGAACTCTTTGATAATTAGGCTATTGATTTTATTTATCCCATTAAACCTAATGTTTTTAGGAATGGTAAAGACATTCTAACAATCCAAGATCTAAAGAATTTCAATAAGAAAATAAAAAAATATGCTAGATATATGATATGCAAAAACAAAATAGATCATACATTATTTATAATAATATATGCTAGTAAAATAATAAGCCCTTTCATAAGTAAGCAAGACAAAAGAAAAAACTAGCCTAACTAAGCTATGTGGGATAAATCCTCAGATAAGACAAACTAGGAAAAAGACAAAATACCTAGCTATAGCCTAGAAAACATGAGAAATATTTACTCTAACACCCCCCTTAAGTAAAACTATGGGATAAAAATATCGAAAAAAGAAAACTTTTCATTTTATGATAAACTCTAAATCCTGCATGAATCCAAACTCTATCAATAACTAAAAAATACAAAGAACTTGTTGACTCATTGCAACTATTTCCCTATACTCGGCATCTATAGATGAAATTTAAATAGCCTGTTGTTTCTTTCACAACCAAGAAATAGGTAAAGAACCAAGATAAAATATTTATCTATAAGTGGAACACTTGCCATCAAGAGAACCTGCCCAATTTAAATTAGTGTACCCAACCAACTGAGTAAAACCCTTGGTGTAGTGTAATCCAAAATGGGTAGTGCCTCGTAGATATTATAAAATCCTCTTGGTATCCTTCCAATGATTATCATGAGGGGAATGTGTAAATCTAGATACAATCACAATTACAAATGAAATTTTGGGTCAAGTATGGATAAAATACATAAGATTCCCAACCATCTGCCTATACAATGTAGGATCACAAAGTGGAGTAGTACAAGTGGTAGTGAGTGTCACTCTAGATTGAAAAAGAGGACTTGGATTAAAATCATCCATTCCAAAATTTTGAATAAGGTCAAGGGTGTACTTTTACTGACTCAAATAAATCCATGTATCTGATTGTGAAATCTGCAAACCAAGGCAAAAGTGTAAAAGAATAAGATTTTTCATATCAAACTATGTTGAAAGTGCCTATTGAATGGTTTGAATCTAAAAAGAGGAGATTCCTATGAGAAGTAAATCATCAACATATAATACTAGTATAATAATGTCCTCCCTAATACATTTAATATACACTATGGGATTTGAGTGGTAGTGAACAAAGCTAGTGGAGAGAATAAAAGAATCCATCTTCTCATACCAATCCTGAGGGGCTTGTTTGAAACCATAAACATACCTCTTAAGTTGATAAACAAGAGAAAAATCATGAAAAAATCTAGTGAGATACTCCATATATATTTCCTCCTACAAATATCTATGCAAGAAAGCACTCTTAACATCCATATGATACACTGGCCAAAACTGTGATGTAGTAAGATAAAGTACAAGGTGAACATAATCTATCTTGGTAATAGGCAAAAAATTATTAGAGTAATCAATACCTTTGATCTATGAGAACCCCTTTGTAACAGTATGTGCCTTATACTTATCAATGGACCCATAAGTTGCATACTTGGTGCGTAAATCCACTTGCACCTAAACAAATTTCTTCCCTTAGGAAGAGATACCAAATCCCAAGTATGATTATTCATAAAAGAAGAATAATCATTTATCATCATATCATCCCACTCCTATATCCCATGAACCTATGAAAAATACTATGGATCCTTAGAGAATGCCTGACACATAATTCCAATACTTTTAGAATGTGCATGATGATGTCAAGTGGGTGGAAGATCCTGTATGAAAGGTTATACCTCAAAAACTATAGTGTGGGCCCACCTAGGCATAGTGGTAACATCAGTGTGAGTAGGATCATCAAACTCTATAACCTCCTCAAGGGCCTCCTAAATTGTCTCCTCAAAGAAAAAAGACTCAAAAGGAAGTGAAGAATCATACAAATAAGAATAAGAAGGCATGGAATAAGATTAAGACTCGTGAGATATGAAGTGCTCATCAAACCATACATGTGTTAAAAAATGAACATCATGAGTATTAGGATCTAAAAGATGAGAAACTCTCATGTACTTTCAATACCATACAAAAATCAAAGGTTTGTTCTTCTTATCCAATGCTTTCCTTTTCTTCTTTGGTACAAATTCTGAAGCATGGCTCCCAAAGACTCAAAAAAATGAGACATTAGGCTTAGTTATAGAGCAAGCCTCCTCTAGAGTCAATTGTTCAAGTGATCTATGTGGTGTGTGGTTATAAATGTAGTTTGCATAATTAATTGTCAGTACCTAATAGATAAGAGGTAAATACCATGAATGCATCATACAGTTATCCATCTCCTTCAAAGTTTAGTTCTTCTATTTTGTTAAGTCATTCTATTGTGGAGTATGAGAAATATAATGATAGTGAATAATACCATGATCTGCCAAAAAATAAAAGAAATTTTGACTGAAGTACTCCGCCCCATTATCTATGCAAATCTTCTTGATGCAACTAGAAGATTATTTCTCAACTAAAGTCTTAAAGACTTTGAAGTGAGAAAAGATATCACTCTTGTACTTGATAAAATAAGTTCAAGTACACCTTAAAAAATTGTCAATGAAAGTAAGTGCATACTTATCTCTATTGAAAGGAGTAGAAAAGACCATCAAATCACTATGCACAAGCTCAAGTGGTGAAGAATCTCTCTTGGACATACCCTTAGAACATATCTTGGTGTTGTTTCCCTAATACACCCCTATGGAAAACTCCATCAAGACATGAAATTTTGGGAAGAACCTCTACCATACTATGAGCACTCAACTTCTTCAAATATCTATAATTGAGAACTCTAAATCTCTCGTGCCAATTCCTACTCTCTTAATCTATGTGATAAACCAAACACATCCCTAAAGGAGGAGTATCATCAAAACCCTCAAAGTAATAGAGTCAATAAATATGATCAATAATACCTTTTTCAATAAGTGTGTGTGGCTCTAACAAAGCTCAAAATTCAGCACCCTATGGTGTGAAAGTCACTACCTTGCCCTGAGTAAAATGATAGATATGATAAAATTTAAATTAGATTGGTGGTAATGTCTAAGAAATATAATGAATCATTTATGTGGACACCATCTAGATGTATGTCACCCTTTCCATTAACATAAATAAAGTAATAATCTTCAACCTCAATGTTAGAAGTAGAATTAAAACCAAGAGATACAAATGACCCTTAGAAGAAGTCATGTGGTGTGAAGCACTATAATCTAGAACCCAACTATCTGAAATAGGTGACTATGATCTCTCAAAAACATTAAGTGTTTTCTCATGCTTATGATATTGAGGAGTGGAGATAGAAATATTGTGTTTCCTAATAGCATCCTTTACGAATTGCATTCTCTTAAAACACCTACACTCTTCATGACTAGTCCCCCCATAATAGGAGCAAGATAGGTTATATTTATTCTTGGATTTGGAAGATGATTTGGGATTAGATGTGTTGGTGTTGGGATTAGGTGCATTTTGAGATGGAGGAGGATTTTTATTCTTCTTACTCTTTATTTTTTCTTTGCTCTTAGGATATGATGCTACTAATGCTTTTTGAGAGGTGAAAGACTCAATGTATGAGAATTTTAATTCCTCCCTAATTAGTCTCTCATAAAACAAATCTAAATTAGGAATTTTGAATGTGGAACCTAAGACATACATGCTAGAGAAAAATGTAGAAGCAAAGATTTCAAATGGACCACACAATTTGGACAAAATCAAGTACACTCACTCTTCATCTTTATTATCTCATCCACTCCCCTTCAATTATATCAACAAATGCTTAAAATTAGTGAGGTAGTCTATAATAGAGGCAAAATCATCTAGATTGAGTGAAGTAAGATCCACTTCAAGTTGCATGGCTCTTTTGTGATCTACTTTCCCAAATAAACCCTTTAGCTTAGCCCACATTTTGAATGAAGTATCACACCCATCCAAATGAAACAACAAACTATCACTCATATAAGTCCCTATCAAACTCATACTCTTCAAATTTACATTATTTCTAAAAAATTTAAAACTCTCTTGTGAATTTTGGTTGAGTTCCATTCATTAGGGACCATAATCCTTTGTGCTTTATGATTGTTTCCATCCTAAGTCTCCATGTATGGTAATTATGTGTAATCAAAGACTCAAAATGATCAATACTAGAAGTAGAAGCCATGCTAGTGAATCACTAAAGATAAAAAAGAATGTAAAAATATGCATAAATCGGCATCCAAACAACCCCCCAAAATATTATATTAAGGACCCTACCCCTCCCACCCCCAATTGGGCACTTTATAAAAGTATTAAATTTTTACAAATTAATGACAACAATGGATAGAGAATTGAAAACAATACACTTTTGAAAAATATATAACTAAAATTTGAGTTATAGTTTAAAATTTATAGGCTTTATAAATTCTCATAAATGGGTCAAAAATAATAAAAATTACACTAAAAAATGATTTTAATGACCAAAATGGAATTGAAGGTAGGCTTTCAATCACTCATTGGAACTAGAATCGAACCATAGACTTAGAAAATCCAACCAAAGTGAAAAAATATCCATTGAGTGACCCATATGCCTGCATAAGCAAATTGTACTTCCTCTTGAGGCAAAAATACAACTTATAAAAGGAAATAATGAAATAGTAGGCTATTTTTTAAAGGAGAAAAAAGTGGATTTCTTTTGTTTTTCACCTTGCAAATGGATTGACAAGTAAAATGGGATGCCAATGCAGAGGTCAATCTTATATCAATCTAGAAAAATATATTTTCCAACACAAAGTTTAATGTAATGTATAATCTGAAGCACATGCCTAAATAAAAATCCAATGCCTCTCCTGATCCACTGCTCATTCACCACACAAAATCACTTGTTCAGGAAAAAAATTCCACACAGAAGAAAATAAATGCACTGGATCTGGGAGTGAAGGAGAAAACTTCATGCAACAAATAAAAGACTCTAAAAAACACCATGCAGGGGTCAAAAGATAGTTTCAATGCCACATCTACATAATAGTCAAATAGGAGGGTTCCAACACAGTGCAAAGTATTTCTTCCAAGAAATTTCCAATGCAGTCCAAAGGAAATGTAATGCATTATCTTAGAAATAAAAACAAATAACTATGTCATCCTCCTTAAATGCACTATGCTATGCATAATGGTTCCCACATAGTGTGCAATCTAGTTTAGCTTCCAATGCTCTAACTCTACCTTCTCTCTTTAGTGCCTCAGAATATGTTTCCCTCACTTCTCTCCTCCAATTGATGCACATGTAAGATTCAAATAGGGATGAAAAAGGTTATATGAAGTTCTAACGCCTCTCCAATAGTAGATCCAATGCCTTAAAACCCCAACACCACTCTCTGTAAACTCTTTCTCCATGAAGACATCATGCTTAAGCCAAAAAAGGATGCTGACTCTTCCTTCTAATACATAATTTAAAAATCTTCAATGCTCCATAAATAATAAAATACCAATGCCTCTCTATTGAATATCCAACTTTAGTCTAAGGAAGAAGGGATGTTGTCCAAGAGAAAAAAACAAACTTACAGTGCCTTTTAAACTTAGTTTCTTCAAAACTTCAATGAAAGTGCCTCTCTCCAATGTCTTTGTAGATCCTAAAGAGGTAGAAAGGGTTGAGGATGTATGGAAAGGGAAGTAACATCTTCAGCAAGGGAAGTAGAAGTAAAATTATCTAAAATTTTACAAGCTAATGGATGGTTGTAACTCTCAAAGATCTAGTACCATGTTAGGAATGGTAAAAAAATTCCAAGAATCTAAGATATGAAGATTTAGAAATAATAACATCACAAAATAAGATACATATATGATATGAAAAAATAAGGTAGATCATATATTCTTCAGAATAAGACATGTTAGTACAATAGGAAGCCCCTGCATAAGTAGGCAAGGTAAAACAAAAAACTAGCCTAACTAAGCAATGTGGGATAAATCCTCACATAAGATAAACTAAGGAAAAAAAATACCTAGATATAGCCTTGAAAACATGATAAATACATACTCTAATAGCTTCAAGTCAATTTACATGTGCTACATCATTACTACCATAGACTATCTCACATGTTGGGTTGAAATAGTACCAACACATGATTGTACTATTGTAATCACTGTCAAGTTTTTTGGGAAAATATAATCATAAGGTATGGATTCCCTTTAATTTTAATAAGTGAGTGTGGCACTCACTTCCTCAATGAGATAATACACATCCCCTTAGTTGAGTTCATGATTGTGTACCATAAGCCCATGCAATACCACCCTCAAGCTAATGGCCTGCTAAAGATTTTTAAAAAATCCTAGTTCATACATTGATAAGTATTTATAATATCAATTTAATTGATTTATATGATTAAATTTATAAAGTATTATGGGAATATTTAACCACATATAAGGTTGAACAAGATTACTTCTAATATTGTATTCAGTGTTGAAACAATTTTGCCAGTAAAATTCCTTGTGCCTCTTTACATATTATGTGCATTGGAAAACTAGATGATGAAGAATATCTAAAAGTGTACCTATATGATTTATTAAAACTATATGAAACATGCTTTCTTACACATTGGATTCAAGGAGTTGAAAAGCAAAAGCAGAAAACTTGACATGATCGACATCTCAAAAACAAAACCTTTTCTCTCTCTATGCACGTGTTGGTCTATGATTCAAGTTCATGTGCCACTTTGGTAAAATTTGAATACATTGGGATGGTTCATTCATCATTAAAAACATCCATTCCATAGGAGCATGTAATACAATTAGATGGCCAATTTCTTTCAAGCCATTTTAATGGTAGTCATCTTCGACCCTACCATTTTGTGTAATACTTTAATTTTGTCAATAACGTATATACCACTAGATTATTTTAATATTTTGGTTTGTTTTTAAATAAATAATAACATTGTTTTCATGCATTTTTATTAGGTTTATTTTAGTACATGGTTCTCTTTTTTTTCAGCACTATCATTTTTTATCATTATTTCATTAGGTCATGCTCATGGAGGATCACATACATATTTTATTGTGGGGTATGTTTCAAGATGAATAAATTAAATCTAGACCTAAGAAGAATCACACATAAAAGGGGCACATAAATGAAATAACATAATTAAAATAAGGCATGTAGGAGGTGACACATGACTAGAAGTGTGGAAAAAGAACAACAAATGAAAAACTATTGCAAATGGACCAGAATGGAAAAAGCAATTCCTACCTTTAAAAATAGAAGTTTAAATCTTTTTATATTTGGCATGCACTATGATAAAAGTTAAATGATGGGACATATTCATTAAATTTAAAAAATTTTAAGCATAATATCAAGTGTGCCAAACAAATTTCGTGGCATACCATTTGAAGCAGTAATGAGAAAAAAGATAGATGAAGGCATGGGAGAGTAAATGTAATCAAGTTTCCAAGGATATATAAGGTTATAGGGTCCTCATTTTGGAACTTTATTATTTAAAAATTTTAAATTTGTAGAGATCAAGTGAAGCATTTTCAATCTACAAGAGGGTGCATTCATCAAATTACAGTGATAAACTAGAAGCTAAAAACTTAAGTGAAGATCGTGAAAAAATAAAAGAGTGAAATTGTGACTATGAGAACACTTTGGAGAGAATTTTAGGTTACATGTATTGATGTATACCATTAAATAAAGTTGAATCAATAAGGTTGAAGAAGTTTAAGGCATGAAACACATATTCATTTGATATAGTCAGATGATTGCACATCAACCTTTGGGCACCCTAGGGGTGATGTAGCCAAAATAGAAGGCCAACGAGAAGTAAGCCTTGATATTAATTAATAAAGAGAAAGAGTACAAGGGTGCAGGAGGACATAATTTTTTGATTTGGGAGGAATTTTGGAGTGTATCCAGCGTGCAAGAAGAAAACCTATCATAATGAGAGAAATAGGCATACATAAAGAAGGAACTAGCAATGGTGCATATGGGTAAGAAAAAGGGTACAACACCACCTCCAACCTTATTTTAATTTAAGAAATGAAATACCCCAAGTTAGTTTTTCACACTGACAAATGGGAGTCTAAGGTTTCCTCTTGTTACGTGCTTGACTACAATTACCGTCAACCTAGAAACGAGGGAGATTTGGATTGTGACTTTAGATTTAAATACTAGAACACCAAAAAAGAGGTCACTTATGACCTCAAAACATTCAATCTACTAAATGATGTTAGAGTGTTCTAGATTTACCACCTATCTTATTTTTGTAAGCCCATGGAGGTGGTGAGATTTTTGGTCTCGCACATCCAAGAGGATTATTTTTACTTTACAAGGTGTAGGATGTGAATCACTACCCAATAGATCAGTAATGTAATAGAGTTACAGTATTTGGGAATTGACCTTAATCTGTATCTTGAGGACCAAGAGGCAATTAAGAGGATGATGATAACACTAAAGTATAAAAAGTAGGGCCACACCATATACATTTCTAGCCTTGAAAATCATTCCATTCAAGTATTTATGCACTTAGCTATGACCAAACTTTAGGTTGTGGATAGATGGAACAAGGTTGACATGGCACACCTCTAAGTGGAAACCTAAATGGCCCAAGGGAAAAAGTAAAATTAATCCCAATACTTTAATGAATATATTGAAGTGAATGTTGAGAAGGCCCATCACTTACCTAATCATAAATTTCCTTGGGGCATAATTTTGATTTTATTGGTGTTTGATGAGATTGATTTCTAGAGTATGTTCATAAATAAATGAAGTTGGTTTATCCAATAGAGAATAAGTCCCCTGCATAATGGTTTAAACATTTCACCTACTTAGCTTCTATCACCCCTCCCATAAGATGAAAATGAAAGGATGGTTTACAAGGATGAAAAAAGACTTTGGAAATGAATATAACATCCCTAGAGTTGCCAGTGAATATGGTGACTCAATCTCAATTTTATGCTATGCAACATTATTCACTAATGCCCATTTGGATGGAGCCCATAGATAACTTGCCAGGGTGGCTCAAGCTAACTTATGCTTTCATTGCCAAGCATTACATGAATTTTATAAGTTGCATTGCTGACACATGCAAGGTGCATATTGATGTTGACAAAATTAATGTTGAGACTCATACTCTTTAGAAATTATATGTCTATTTGGGAAATAAGGCCTATAGGTAAAATAATGAATTGGATAACACCGATATCAATGCACACCATATTATCAGAGGGGACCACATACATGTGTTGTATTATATGCTAAATCCTAATAATAATGCTTCAAGAAGCCACAAGGACACTAGATAAACCCTTCCCATTCCACCAAAAACAAAAATTGAAGGAAGGCAGTGAATAAAAGAGAAGAGGCCAAGGCTCGATTCTACTAGGATTGTGTAAAAGGATCAACCTGAGAAGCAAAGGACTACCCCATCACCACCAAGAGACCAAGGGATGTTTGCAGTAAAAAAAAGAGGGCCCCAATACCATATAATAGATAGGTGTTCCTTTAGGATAAAATCATTCCACACCAAATATTGGGGTATTTGAATAAAGGGTGGTGACTCTTGAGGCACCACATAAGAGGGAACCTACCATAAAGGTCCAAAAGGAAGCCACCCATGAGCTAAAGAAGGAATCTTTAAATAACCAAGAAGAGCCTTCCCCTAATGATACACAAGTGGACATTGAGAGTCTCACTGGTGAAGAGGGGGAAGATAGAGGCATAACCCTAGGCACTAGTGACCAAGATTTTGGCCAAAATGGACAATAACAAATTGGTTTAGAAGTTTCAATACTCTAATGTGATTCTAGTAATGGAAAGGGGCCTATTGGGGAATCTGATCAATAACAAAATAAGAGGATAACATCCCCTTTCATGCCTATCTCCAACAAAATATCTTTAAATAGAAACTTCATAGTCGGATTATTTCCTCAAGGAATAATCCTCCAATCAAACTTAGCACAAACTCTCCTTCTACATGGATATTTATAAAAAATAACACTACTTTGAGCTTCCATCAGCTAGCATAAATTTGACATCAAAGGGGGTGGATCTTCCTAAAGTATTTTGGGAGGATCCTTGATAGTGTTCACCATCTCAATAAGGCTTGACCTTTGTTAAATTTTCTCTTGATGTCACTAATCAAAATGCTCTACATAGCTATGATGTTGACCATTTATAGCAAAATCATTGTGAGGTCATTATCATGTACTGGTAAGAATGTAACACAAGGTTGAGTCTTAAGTCAAAATTAGAAGAGCTCAAGTGCCATCAAGAAACAATAATGATGTCTCAAGTGATGACTCTAAAACTTTGTAAGACAATTTTTTAACATGAGCGAGCACTTGTTGATGGGATCCCTCTTATAGGTGAATCTATTGGTAATATATAAACCCTAGTGGTTTGTTCTTAAAATAATTCAAAGACCAAGTAAATCTCTAGTGGGAGAAAAACTAGGTCATGGAATAATTTGCTAAATCCATCAAGGTGTGTAAGAGATTTTTGTCCAAGGTGGGTGCCATAGTTCCCATCATTGATTGGGTTTTTATTAAATTGGCATGACCCGCTAAAGTTTTAGAATCTAGGCTTCAATTAGAAGAACATGCCAGTAATTGGGCAAGAATAATTTAATAATAAAGGATAGAGTGTAGCATGAAAAAACATTCTAGGATGTCAAGGAACTAGAAAATAAGATTAATGTTCACTGTTAGGAGCTTAATACCAATTTTATAGCACTCTAAGGATAGATTTTGATAAAAGTTGGGTCACTTGAGGAAATCCACAAGGATACCACTACTAAACTTTAAATTTTGATTATTCAAGTGCGTGAATTTATGGAATAACTGAGGAGATGAAATGAATGAGGGGCAAGGTCTAGGAGGTTACCTCCAAACTACAGACTGTCCTCAACCACTAAGAGGAAGTCAAGTGTCAATTTGAGCAAATGAGACCTAAATTTTTAGAATTTGATGGACTTGAGGATGACACATAATATGGGATGGACTATTAGCTTAGTGGGGTTGGTGTTGGACCCTAAATTTTGTATTTATTTATTTTTGAAGTTGACACAGAAGATAGAGGCATGAAAGTGAGCCAAGGCATAGAAGGCCTTGACATGGGAGAAGAAAGTCACAAAAAACAAAGATGAAAAAATATGTAGGAACTGAGGATGCAAGAATCAAATAATAGTGTATGACTTGGACAGGGGTGCAAAAAGTGTAGATGGTTAGGAAATGGTTCGCATGAGCATCAAAGGATAATAGTCAATTGTGAACTTAGCACCAATTCTTGAGAAGATAGGAGAATGACAATGAATATTTATCATAGAGAGGGTATAAAAGGGAAATTGATCATTTGAAATTTATCACTTTCATATTAATATTGTAACATAATGGTCGAGGTAAGACCTTGTATAAATACCCCCTAGTTTTACTTAGGGAGATAATTGGTAATTATGATCTTGTAATTGTAATATTGATCTTAGTCATGATCTTGATGTGCATTATGACCTGCATCTACTGACATTTTTATATGTAATGAGATAAAATACTTGTGATACTAAAATGCTTTTTTAATCATGTTATGAAATTAATGGTACTATTACTCTTTTTCACAATTTACACCTATCTTTTTCTATGATGACTAGATTAAGTATGGAATGAGTGAATTGTTAGGATTATATATATATACTATGATGTTTATGGTTATAATTATGTATAGAGAGCTCAATGCATACACCACTACATGATAGAACCAACAGGAACCGATCTTAAGCTATGTGTTTTGGGTGAGAACATGAGATCATTTCTCATGTGATATGTCACTGTGATAGCTCATTAGACTACTTATTATCTTTAGGCATAGTCATGCTAAACTAAAGGAAAATATCCCAATAATAATACAAAAATCTTTTCTTGCTCTAACTTTTTTATTTATATATAAAATCAAAAATAACCATTACACTTCCTAGATATCTTTATGTTATACTTTTGTACTCTCTAATATTATTCTCTTTTATCACTTCTCTTCTATACTATCATGTATATTATCTATAACTTCTCTATTATCTCCTATCCTATCTTACTATAACACTACAATATAAGTATCGACTAGCTACCTTTACAATTAGATTGTCATGTCTTTATAAGACAAGCCTTTTATTCATACAAAACATCTTTTGTTACCATATATTACCAAACCTTACCATGTTTCCTAAGTCATTAAAAACCTCTATTACGTTCTCCTAGAGATACATTTTATTGTTGTGGTAAAAATAGTATCTATGGTGATTCTTTGTAAGCTTATATTCTGCTAAAGAATCCTACTAATAAGTATATATATCCATATTATCCTACCCCTACCTATATCAAGTTATACCATTTATAAAGCGAGCATGAAAACAGTGATACATAAAATCCATAAAGTTTTGTAAAATAGGTATGATGTGTATCATATGACAAAGATAAAGGGAAATAAAAAAATTTACTTGTATCTTTATGATTATTTTTGGAATTTTGGAAATTAGAAAAAGGAAACAATAAGAATAAGCCACATGTAAGGCATAACAAATATAAGAAGTAAAATCTATATACAATACTATGGTACAATAAATATGTCAAAATATGTATATGCTATCAACAGTAAATCTTTAGATTTATAAAGGAATCTTTGTAAGATTGTGCTTTGAAAGTATGAGTTCATTTAGGTTTGTAATAAAACATGTGATTGGTGTTTGATTTGATGATTTATTTTTAGGTGTCAATAAGTGCCACTTGATCTAATATTTTATTATTTTTTGATTTTGTTGATGCATCAAAGTTAATATTTCTTCGTATTTTTGTTTTGAACATGTCTAAGAGGCTTAAAATATACATTTACTAAAGCATAGTCACTATCTTATTTAAATTTTATTTCTTTGATATTTTTTAAGCTTATAATGGGTTTATTTTCATGAATGTACTCTTGATTTTTAATATCTTACTCTTTTTAGTTTTTTGTTATTGAAATGATATTTTGACTTCGCATTATTGTACCCAACACACCCCATTTTAAAAATTTCAAATGAGGATCCATTTTGAGCTAAAAATTTCATATTCATGTCTATTTTGATATAAATAAATTCAAAATCAAATCTATTGGTTGTTTTATTAGTTTGATCTCATGACCTTTAGTCTAAAGACCTAAACGAGCATTATTGTTGAAATTATTATTATAAATATATTTGGGTTTTTTTAGCATATTATGGTTTTAATTTTAATTTTATTGACTAATGAAGTTGAATGCAATTTGTTTGAAGTTAGTTTTTCCTTTCCAGGTCATGTTGACTTTGCAGGTTGACATCAATCTTGGCTATGTGTCTTACACCTAAAGGTTATGGAATTAAAGAGTGGTTGTGTGTTTTCAATGTTTGAGCGTCTAGGAGAACCATTTCATGCCACATATGTTCATCTTGTCTACTCATTCTTAGAAATATAAAATCCCAAGTCTTTATCTATCTATGAACATTTGGGTCCACAAGATTCTACCACCTGTCTTGATCTCGCTCATTTATGGCTTTATCCTCAGTGATCATCTGGATAAGTAAAAACCATCCAATTTTCATCATCTCATTTACTCACTTTTATAAACTTCAGCATATAAGTTATGAACCATCTTGGGCATCTAAAATCATGATATTTTTCCTAGTGGCACCATCCTTTTCATCCACAACTACTTTGTACTTATTTGAATATCAAAACTCAATGGGAATATAGATAAGTGAGATCACTCCATGTGTCTCAGTCCTACTTACTATAGCCTAAGAAATAAGCACATTTTATGAAATCATCTAAACCAGTGAGATCACTCCATGTGTCTCAATCCTACTTACCTAAGGCCTAAAAAACAAGCATAGTTTAATAAATCATCGAAAAAAGTGGAAAAGTGAGGACCGTCTATGTGTCACAATCATGGGAAGTTGTGACCTGTCTAACAAAGGTACATAGTCAAATCCCAAAGACCATATGGAGGAACATCAACCATCCATGTGGTAGTATGGCATTAACTCACAACTTGTACATATAAAAAATATAATATGAAAGTTGTGAATAAATGGGTTAATGTGATTATTACACATAGTAACATCTCTAAGATTGGTAGCTTACATATATGGAAAAATATATTATAGATGCCCTAGCTACTTAGATAACCAAGATCATGCCACATGTTGGCATCTCATCAAATTGCAATCAAAGGCCCAAAGTATAGGGTAAAAATTGTGACACCAAGTGACTAAGTGAATAAAATCCTTGTGTTACACTCTAAATGAAATCATATAAACAGAAGGAAACAAGCCTAAAATGCATGATAAATTGACATGTGGTAGAATAATTGACTCATAAAGATGACTAAGCATATATAATTAGTAAAAATGTGCCACCTCGTATATAGTCCCATAAAAGTCAACTTGATAAAATCAAATTCAAAAATGGGATTTGAAAAGATAACAAACTATTGTTTGTAATTAATTCTCATGTAGGGATGATTCAATGCATTGAAATCTTAGGCCTGAAATAATCCATGATATATCAAGCCCTAAAATAAAAATTAAACAAACATTGTCTATGAGCTACTCAATGGTGCTAGAATACAAGTCATAACATTACACATCAGTTTGGTTGGAGATTGATGGAGTCGAGCCATATGGTATAAACAACCAGTTGTATTCTTTCACTAAAAGGCACATAAATGAGCTACTATAAATTGAGGTAGTTAATCTCCATAATTCCACCATGAAAGCTGATATATTTCCATGCATTGACCTCTTGTTCAATTTTTTATTTTTGGGCAATTCATGAGAAACATCCTTTACATGTCATGCAATTCACCTCTCATAGCCTATGTTTTGGGAAATGCCTTTTAAAAATATAATAGGCTCCATAATCTTGATATGACCTATAACCAACCCATATCTGATTATTGGTTAGCTAATAATAACATCAAATATACACTGAAGGGTTTGGAATTAGACCCAAACACTTTCATGTTAAGAAGCCAAATTGTTAGCATCCCAATTGTAAGATTTATTCCTAGAGTTTGAATAACAATGGACCTATTGAATAGAAAGTATGGTTTTCATGATATCATCTATGTTAGAGAGATTTGTGTCCTATTACTCAACATAATTATGACTATAAAATGAATTTTGACCCTAAGAGAATTAATTAGGTTCAATTTGAATTTTTAGACACACAAGGCTGAGAACAAGCATAATGGTAACTTATATATGATGTCATATATATTATATGCCATAAATTCCACTATGACCACTCCTCAAGAGGAACCTTGGGAGTCATTTGTAGAATATCCAAATAATAAGATATGTAATGATTTCTCCATCCTCCATATCTACAGGTTTAGAGGCCAATTGTAGAGGATTGTTAATGAATTTTACCCAATAGTCTACCCATCCATTAATGGTGAAAAGATGTCAAGGTTATCTAACCAAATCAATAGGAAAATCAAGAAAATGGGTGATTATTGGTTCTATCCAAACCATACAGTGATTAGAATCAAAGGATCTTATGAAACCCCATTATATATACCACACCATGTTCTAGACAAAGTGGAAGAGCAAGAAATTACTTTCCAATTATCTAATTATGTGGACCCAAAACTCAAAGTAGCTAGACAAGGGGCTATTCATAAACTTCCCCTTAGCATCGGTCACTAACAATATACACAATGGGATCACTTATGTCAAGTAGGTAGGGTCGGAGTTCATTATGGCTTTATAAAATCACATCGTAGAATTTGGGATCTTAAAAATGTTATTTACGAATTCATTAAGAAATATGGCAACAAAGTCACTATTCAATATGGGAATGAGTCTTAAAGTCATGATCACATATTCATGAATTTAGAGGATGACACTGTAGTAATGAGAAATATGCATAGCTATTCTATGTCTATGAGGATTTCACAGAGAATAAAACATGACCCTGCTATTTCTCCTGAAGATGTTAAGGACATTGATAACAAATAAATACTTCCAGCCCATGAAAGCATTCCTTCATTACATGAAAGGCAATAGACTATAACTAAATTCGATAGGAATATTATGGCCAACATATATAGGGGTATATCAAGGCCACTAAACACTACTACCACCTTTCTTACAATTAATCTAGGAATACCTCTCACTCCTATGCAACCCATACAACCTACTCAGCCAACTGCACCTGCTACTACAACTCAAACAATAAAACTTCCACAAGTGATTCTCATACCATAAAATAAGTAGTTACCACTATGTCCTCTACATAAATATTTACTTCTATTGTACTTGCATCAAATTCTACTACTACTAATTAGTATCTTATAGTTTCTACTATTATTAACCCTGAGTCAGTTCCTACCACTATGACATCTTCACCTGGAGTTTCTATTATTCATTATCCACTAAGGAGTGTTGTTGCTACTCCTCCTCCTATAGACACTTATAAGAGGAAAGGAAGAATTCTCCCATCTCTCTAAGTTTCTATAGTTACTAAATAAGAAGAGGCTTGTAGAGTATACAAGTGATACACTTGGCCCATTATTTACTGAGGTTGAGGAGGAACCTAGGAAGGAAGATGACCTGGAAGGGGAGATTGGAATAGAAAAACATAGAAAATATGGGATTCGAAAACATACTGATGATAATCCTCCTAGTCTATCACTACCTACTTCAGACATTGAGGAACTACAAGCAATACAAATCATGAACATAGGGTTTGTCATTACTTCAGATTTTATTAGGGAAGATAGTCCCAAGAAGGCCCTTGCTAATGCTATTGACTCTACAGGATTGGCATTGGTCCTATGGGTGGTTTTATGGTAGAACCTTATATAATTTTAGATCCAATTGTAATTCATATTGTAAATGATTCCACTATAATAGATCAAGGATAAAATGTTCTAATTGATAATGTTCTTACAAAGGCAAGTTTTGTTGTCCATTATTTTGGTTCTTTTACTAGTATTTCTAAAGATTATTTTATATCACATTCATAAAATTGATTTGCATTAATTCATCCATGGATTTTGACCCCTAACTAAGGTGCCACATACACAAATTTACATTTATAGATTTGATATATAAAGTTATTTTTGCCACCTAGTCCATGTTAATAAGGCTATTTGCTCAACTAGGGATGCCCTTACCAGTTACATCCTCTACTTCATCCACCATGGATACCCCTCCATATTCAATGATGGGAACACCATGTAATATTTCACATTCTACTACTTCATCTCAAACCCAAGACAATGAGCAAACTATGATGGTGCTCCATGTCTGGATTCAACAATTAGAAGAAAATGAAGCTATGAGGTAGGACCTACTCATCCCTTAGTAACCTAAAGTTTCCATGCAGTTCAATTGAGTCACAAACACATTGAAATGGGTTAGGAAGAGGAGAATGATGGTGGATAGTAAATATCTTGAGCTTGAGAAGCAAGAAGAATTATTTTCATTAACCAAGAAGAGGAAGACCAACCCTAAAGACTAGGATGAATTCGAAGAATATCCTCTCGCAGTGGTTCAAGATACTAGAGGAGTTTCAAAATAGATGTTTAGAGGACTCAAACAATCTAAAAATATATTGGAGGAGCAAATTGTGATTAAGGATCCTAAGGATATAATTGACAATGTGTAGAGCTTTGCCAAAAATTTATACCACATATTGAGCACAATCATAACAATTAGAGCTCAATCTCAGCCACTATGGGGAGATGTCATCAAGTTTCATGAGACAATGAAGTATTGGGATGCCAAATTGACATTCAATCGTAATGCTAATGGATTAAAAACATACTAACACCTAAATCTCATGCTCACACCCAATGTAACCTTGGCCCAGAACCATGTAAGTATTAAATAGGACTATTTGTAGAATGGCTTAAAGAGATGTAGGGATTAGTACAACATTTTGATAATAAATATTAAAAGGCTATTCAAATCCTTGGAGACATAATAATTACAGGTGTAGTTACACCTTAGGGAGGAATCATCACTAAGACTTTTTTTGAGAATTTACTACAGATTGCAACATATAGCTTTAAGGCAAAGGTGGAGAGCACCACCTATAGAAAAAAATGAGAAAATAGTAAAGATAATCACATTTGATAGGGACAAAGTTGATCAAATACGAACACTTCATGTAGTATTCAAATCTTCGATGGCCATGCATAAAAATTTAATGGATAAAGTTCTAATTTTGTTCAAAAGATTGATTATTGATTTTGAGACTATAGAGCTAGACTTTATTGTGAGCATGGTAGAATATAAATGGTTAAAATAACAAGGGGAATTATCCATTTTAGTGGGATCCTATGTAACTCAGGCTTGACCTTTGTCACCTCCACCTATGGTCTCGAATATACTATGGTGCATACTCCTATAGGACCAGTGCTTGTCACCTTGATGGATATAGTGCCTCCACTGTCACCACCTATAAATGCTATAACTTTAATCCAAATACCAATGTCTCATATGACTTCAACTACCACTTTAGTTCTAATTACAGTTGTAGTCACTATGCATGAAGATGCCACATCGATATTGTAATTTTTTGAGTCAAGTTGAACTTGTAATTCCAACTAAGACTTGGTTTCAGTTTTTATCTGCTCTCATTATTATTAGCTTTGACTTGTTTTATAAAAACACATATGCATCTAGATTAAGCATTATATTTATTCATATTGTAAAACATGCATACATTGCATCTTTTTTCACACATAGTCCAAATTTGGACATTGTAAAATTAGACATGGCTTAAATGATGAAGTGTCCCCATCCTAAGCTATAAGTATATGTCTATTTGGGAAATAGGTAAAATAATGAATTGGATAACACTGATATCAATGCACACCATATTATCAGAGGGGACCACATACATGTGTTGTATTATATGCTAAATCCTAAGAATAATGCTTCAAGAAGCCATAAGGACACTAGATAAACCCTTCCCATTCCACCAAAAATAAAAATTGAAGGAAGGCAGTGAATAAAAGAGAAGAGGCCAAGGCTTGATTCTACTAGGATTGTGGAAAAGGATAAACCTCAGAAGCAAAGGACTACCCCATCACCACCAAGAGACCAAGGGATGTTTGCAGTAAAAAAAAGAGGGCCCCAATACCATATAATAGATAGGTGTTCCTTTAGGATAAAATCATTCCACACCAAATATTGGGGTATTTGAATAAAGGGTGGTGACTCTTGAGGCACTGCCTAAGAGGGAACCTACCACAAAGGTCCAAAAGGAAGCCACACATGAGCTAAAGAAGGAATCTTTAAATAAACAAGAAGAGCCTTCCCCTAATGATACACAAGTGGACATTGAGAGTCTCACTGGTGAAGAGTGGGAAGATAGAGGCATAACCCTAGGCACTAGTGACCAAGATTTTGGCCAAAATGGCCAATAACAAATTGATTTAGAAGTTTCAATACTCTAATGTGATCCTAGTAAGCGAAAGGGGCTTGTTGGGGAATCTGATCAATAACAAAATAAGAGGATAACATCCCCTTTCATGCCTATCTCCAACAAAATATCTTTAAATAGAAACTTTATAGTGGGAGTATTTCCTCAAGGAATAATCCTCCAATCAAACTTAGCACGAACTCTCCTTCTACATGGATAGTTATAACAAATAACACTACTTTATGCTTCCATCAGCTAGCATAAATTTGACATTAGAGGGGGTGGATCTTCCTAAAGTATTTTGGGAGGATCCTTGATAGTGTTCACCATCTCAATAAGGCTTGACCTTTGTTAAATTTTCTCTTGATGTCACTAAGCAAAATGCTCTACATAGCTATGATGTTGACCATTTATAGCAAAATCATTGTGAGGTCATTGTCATGTACTGGTAAGAATGCAACACATGGTTGAGTCTTAAATCAAAATTAGAAGAGCTCAAGTGCCATCAAGAAACAATAATGATGTCTCAAGTGATGACTCTAAAACATTGTAAGACAATTTTTTAACATGAGTGAGCACTTGTCGATGGGATCCCTCTTATAGGTGAATTTATTGGTAATATATAAACCCTAGTGGTTTGTTCTTAAAATAATTCAAAGACCAAGTAAATCTCTAGTGGGAGAAAAATTAGGTCATGGAATAATTTGCTAAATCCATCAAGGTGTGTAAGAGATTTTTGTCCAAGGTGGGTGCCATAGTTCCCATCATTGATTGGGTTTTTATTAAATTGGCATGACCCGCTAAAGTTTTAGAATCTAGGCTTCAATTAGAAGAACATGCTAGTAATTGGGCAAGAATAATTTAATAATAAAGGATAGAGTGTAGCATGAAAAAACATTCTAGGATGTCAAGGAACTAGAAAATAAGATTAATGTTCACTGTTAGGAGCTTAATACCAATTTTATAGCACTCTAAGGATAGATTTTGATAAAAGTTGGGTCACTTGAGGAAATCCACAAGGATACCGCTACTAAACTTTAACTTTTGATGATTCGAGTGGGTGAATTTATGGAATAACTGAGGAGATGAAATGAATGAAGGGCAAGGTCTAGGAGGTTACCTCCAAACTACAGACTGTCCTCAACCACTAGGAGAAAGTCAAGTGTCGATTTGAGCAAATGGGACCTAAATTTTTAGAATCTGATGGACTTGAGGATGACACATAATATGGGATGGACTATTAGCTTAGTGGGGGTGGTGTTGGACCCTAAATTTTGTATTTATTTATTTTAATTTATTTTTGAAGTTGACACAGAAGATAGAGGCATGAAAGTGAGCCAAGGCATGGGAGATACATGGCATGGAAGGCCTTGACATGGGAGAAGAAAGTCACAAAAAACAAAGATGAAAAAATATGGAGGAACTAAGGATGCAAGAATCAAAAAATAGTGTATGACTTGGACATGGGTGCAAAAAGTGTAGATGGTTAGGAAATGGTTCGCATGAGCATCAAAGGATAATAGTCAATTGTGAACTAAGCACCGATTCTTGAGAAGATAGGAGAATGACAATGAATATTTATCATAGAGAGGGTATAAAAGGGAAATTGATCATTTGAAATTTATCACTTTCATATTAATATTGTAACATAATGGTCGGGGTAAGACCTTGTATAAATACCCCCTAGTTTTACTTAGGGAGATAATTGGTAATTATGATCTTGTAATTGTAATATTGATCTTAGTCATGATCTTGATGTGCATTATGACCTGCATCTACTGAAATTTTTATATGTAATGAGATAAAATACTTGTGATACTAAAATGCTTTTTTAATCATGTTATGAAATTAATGGTACTATTACTCTTTTTCACAATTTACACCTATCTTTTTCTATGATGACTAGATTAAGTATGGAATGATTGAATTGTTAGGATTATATATACGATGATGTTTATGGTTATAATTATGTATAGAGAGCTCAATGCATAGACCACTGCATGATAGAACCAACAGGAACCGATCTTAAGCTATGTGTTTTGGGTGAGAACATGAGATCATTTCTCATGTGATATGTCACTGTGATAGCTCATTGGACTACTTATTATCTTTAGGCATAGTCATGCTAAACTAAAGGAAAATATCCCAATAATAATACAAAAATCTTTTCTTGCTCTAACTTTTTTATTTATATATAAAATCAAAAATAACCATTACACTTCCTAGATATCTTTATGTTATACTTTTATACTCTCTAATATTATTCTCTTTTATCACTTCTCTTCTATACTATCACGTATATTATCTATAACTTCTCTATTAGCTCCTATCCTATCTTACTATAACACTACAATATAAGTATCGACTAGCTACCTTTACAATCAGATTGTCATGTCTTTATAGGACAAGCCTTTTATTCATAAAAAAAATATTTTGTTACCATATATTACCAAACCTTACCATGTTTCCTAAGTCATTAGAAACCTCTATTACGTTCTCCTAGAGATACATTTTATTGTTGTGGTAAAAATAGTATCTATGGTGATTCTTTGTAAGCTTATATTCTGCTAAAGAATCCTACTAATAAGAATATATATCCATATTATCCTACCCCTACATATATCAAGTTATAACATTTATAAAGTGAGCATGAAAACAGTGATACATAAAATCCATAAAGTTTTGTAAAATAGGTATGATGTGTATCATATGACAAAGATAAAGGGAAATAAAAAAATTTACTTTATCTTTATGATTATTTTTGGAATTTTGGAAATTAGAAAAAGGAAACAATAAGAATAAGCCACATGTAAGGCATAACAAATATAAGAAGTAAAATCTATATACAATACTATGGTATAATAAATATGTCAAAATATGTATATGCTATCAATAGTAAATGATTAGATTTATAAAGGAATCTTTGTAAGTTTGTGCTTTGAAAGTATGAGTTCATTTAGGTTTGTAATAAAATATGTGATTGGTGTTTGATTTGATGATTTATTTTTAGGTGTCAATAAGTGCCACTTGATCTAATATTTTATTATTTTTTGATTTTGTTGATGCATCAAAGTTAATATTTCTTCGTATTTTTGTTTTGAACATGTCTAAGAGGCTTAAAATATGCATTTACTAAAGCATAGTCACTATCTTGTTTAAATTTTATTTCTTTGATATTTTTTAAGCTTATAATGGGTTTATTTTCATGAATGTACTCTTGATTTTTTATATCTTACTCTTTTTAGTTTTTTGTTATTGAAATGATATTTTGACTTCGCATTACTGTACCCAACACACCCCATTTTAAAAATTTCAAATGAGGATCCATTTTGAGCTAAAAATTTCATATTCATGTCTATTTTGATATAAATAAATTAAAAATCAAATCTATTGGTTGTTTTATTAGTTTGATCTCATGACCTTTAGTCTAAAGACCTAAACGAGCATTATTGTTGAAATTATTATTATAAATATATTTGGGTTTTTTTAGCATATTATGGTTTTAATTTTAATTTTATTGACTAATGAAGTTGAATGCAATTTGTTTGAAGTTAGTTCTTCCTTTCCAGGTCATGTTGACTTTGCAGGTTGACATCAATCTTGGCTATGTGTCTTGCACCTAAAGGTTATGGAATTAAAGAGTGGTTGTGTATTTTCAATGTTTGAGCGTCTAGGAGAACCATTTCATGCCACATATGTTCATCTTGTCTACTCATTCTTAGAAATATAAAACCCCAAGTCTTTATCTATCTATGAACATTTGGGTCCACAAGATTCTACCACCTGTCTTGATCTCGCTCATTTATGGCTTTATCCTCAGTGATCATCTGGATAAGTAAAAACCATCCAATTTTCATCATCTCATTTACTCACTTTTATAAACTTCAACATACAAGTTATGAACCATCTTGGGCATCTGAAATCATGATATTTTTCCTAGTGGCACCATCCTATTCATCCATAACTACTTTGTACTTATTTGAATATCAAAACTCAATGGGAATATAGACAAGTGAGATCACTCCATGTGTCTCAGTCCTACTTACTATAGCCTAAGAAATAAGCACATTTAATGAAATCATCTAGACAAGTGAGATCACTCCATGTGTCTCAATCCTACTTCCCTAAGGCCTAAAAAACAAGCATAGTTTAATAAATCATCAAAAAAAGTGGAAAAGTGAGGACCGTCTATGTGTCACAATCATGGGAATTTGTGACCTATCTAACAAAGGTACATAGTCAAATCCCAAAGACCATATGGAGGAACATCAACCATCCATGTGGTAGTATGGCATTAACTCACAACTTGTACATATAAAAAATATAACATGAAAGTTGTGAATAAAGGGGTTAATGTGATTATTACACATAGTAACATCTCTAAGATTGGCAGCTTACATATATGGAAAAATATATTATAGATGCCCTAGCTACTTAGATAACCAAGATCATGCCACATGTTGGCATCTCATCAAATTGCAATCAAAGGCCCAAAGTATAGGGTAAAAATTGTGACACCAAGTGACTAAGTGAATAAAATCCTTGTGTTACACTCTAAATGAAATCATATAAACAAAAGGAAACAAGCCTAAAATGCATGATAAATTGACATGTGGTAGAATAATTGACTCATAAAGATGACTAAGCATATATAATTAGTAAAAATGTGCCACCTCATATATAGTCCCATAAAAGTCAACTTGATAAAATCAAATTCAAAAAATGGGATTTGAAAGATACCAAACTATTGTTTGTAATTAATTCTCATGTAGGGATGATTCAATGCATTGAAGTCTTAGGCCCGAAAAAATCCATGATATATCAAGCCCTAAAATCAAAATTAAAGAAACATTGTCTATGAGCTACTCATTGGTGCTAGAATACAAGTCATAACATTACACATCAGTTTGGTTGGAGATTGATGGAGTCGAGCCATATGGTATAAACAACCAGTTGTATTCTTTCACCAAAAGGTACATAAATGAGCTACTATAAATTGAGGTAGTTAGTCTCCATAATTCCACCATGAAAGCTGATATATTTCCATGCATTGACCTCTTGTTCAATTTTTTATTTTTGGGCAATTCATGAGAAACATCCTTTACATGTCATGCAATTCAACTCTCATAGCCTATGTTTTGGGAAATGCCTTTTAAAAATATAATAGACTCCTTAATCTTGATATGACCTATAACCAGCCCATATCTGATGATTTGGTTAGCTAAGAATATCTTTAAAAAAAACATTGAAGGGTTGGGAATTAGACCCAAACATTTTCATGTTAAGAAGCCAAATCGGTAGCATCCCAATTGTAAGATTTATTCCTAGAGTTTGAATAACAATGGACCTATTGAATAGAAAGTATGGTTTTCATGATATCATCTATGTTAGAGAGATTTGTGTCCTATTACTCAACATAATTTTGACTATAAAATGAATTTTGACCCTAAGATAATTAATTAGGTTCAATTTGAATTTTTGGACACACAAGGCTGAGAACAAGCATAATGATAACTTATATATGATGTCATATATATTATATGCCATAAATTCCACTATGACCACTCCTCAAGAGGAACCTTGGGAGTCATTTGTAGAATATCCAAATAATAAGATATGTAATGATTTCTCCATCCTCCATATCTACAGGTTTAGAGGCCAATTGTAGAGGATTGTTAATGAATTTTACCCAATAGTCTACCCATCCATTAATGGTGAAAAGATGTCAAGGTTATCTAACCAAATCAATAGGAAAATCAAGAAAATGGGTGATTATTGGTTCTATCCAAACCATACAGTGATTAGAATCAAAGGATCTTATGAAACCCCATTATATATACCATGCCATGTTCTAGACAAAGTGGAAGAGCAAGAAATTGCTTTCCAATTACCTAATTATTTGGACCCAAAACTCAAAGTAGCTAGACAAGGGGCTATTCATAAACTTCCCCTTAGCATTGGTCACTAACAATATACACAATGGGATCACTTATATCAAGTAGGTAGGGTCAGAGTTCATTATGGATTTATAAAATCACATCGTAGATTTTGGGATCTTAAAAATGTTATTTATGAATTCATTAAGAAATATGGCAACAAGGTCACTATTCAATATGGGAATGAGTCTTAAAGTCATGATCACATATTCATGAATTTAGAGGATGACACTGTAGTAATGAGAAATATGCATAGCTATTCTATGTCTATGAGGATTTCACAGAGAATAAAACATGACCCTGCTATTTCTCCTGAAGATGTTAAGGACATTGATAACAAATAAATACTTCCAGCCCATGAAAGCATTCCTTCATTACATGAAAGGCAATAGACTATAACTAAATTCGATAGGAATATTATGGCCAACATATATAGGGGTATATCAAGGCCACTAAACACTACTACCACCTTTCTTACAATTAATCTAGGAATACCTCTCACTCCTATGCAACCCATACAACCTACTCAGCCAACTGCACCTACTACTACAACTCAAACAATAAAAATTCCACAAGTGATTCTCATACCATAAAATAAGTAGTTACCACTTTGTCCTCTACACAAATATTTACTTCTATTGTACTTGCATCAAATGCTACTACTACTAATCAGTATCTTATAGTTTCTACTATTATTAACCCTGAGTCAGTCCCTACCACTATGACATCTTCACCTGGAGTTTCTATTATTCATTATCCACTAAGGAGTGTTGTTGCTACTCCTCCTCCTATAGATACTTATAAGAGGAAAGGAAGAATTCTCCCATCTCTCCAAGTTGCTATAGTTACTAAATAAGAAGAGAGGCTTGTAGAGTATACAAGTGATACACTTGGCCCATTATTTACTGAGGTTGAGGAGGAACCTGGGAAGGAAGATGACCTAGAAGGGGAGATTGGGATAGAAAAACTTGGAAAATATTCGATTCTAAAACATACTGATGATAATCCTCCTAGTCTATCACTACCTACTTCAGACATTGAGGAACTACAAGCAATACAAGTCATGAACATAGGGTTTGTCATTACTTCAGAGTTTATTAGGGAAGATAGTCTCAAGAAGGCCCTTGCTAATGCTATTGACTCTACAGGATTGGCATTGGTCCTATGGGTGGTTTTATGGTAGAACCTTATATAATTTTAGATCCAATTGTAATTCATATTGTAAATGATTCTACTATAATAGATCAAGGATAAAATATTCTAATTGATAATGTTCTTACAACGGCATGTTTTGTTGTCCATTATTTTGGTTCTTTTACTAGTAGTTCTAAATATTATTTTATATCACATTCATAAAATTGATTTGCATTAATTCATCCATGGATTTTGACCCCTAACTAAGGTGCCACATACACAAATTTACATTTATAGATTTGATATATAAAGTTATTTTTGCCACCTAGTCCATGTTAATAAGGCTATTTGCTCAACTAGGGATGCCCTTACCACTTACATCCTCTACTTCATCCACCATGGATACCCCTCCATATTCAATGATGGGAACCCCAAGTAATATTTCACATTCTACTACTTCATCTCAAACCCAAGACAATGAGCAAACTATGATGGTGTTCCATGTCTGGATTCAACAATTAGAAGAAAATGAAGCTATGAGGTAGGACCTAATCATCCCTTAGTAACCTAAAGTTTCCATGCAGTTCAATTGAGTCACAAACACATTGAAATTGGTTAGGAAGAGGAGAATGATGGTGGATGGTAAATATCTTGAGCTTGAGAAGCAAGAAGAATTATTTTCATTAACCAAGAAGAGGAAGACCAAGCGTAAAGACTAGGATGAATTTGAAGAATATCCTCTCGCAGTGGTTCAAGATACTAGAGGAGTTTCAAAATAGATGTTTAGAGGACTAAAACAATCTAAAAATATATTGGAGGAGCAAATTGTGATTAAGGATCCTAAGGATATAATTGACAATGTGTAGAGCTTTGCCAAAAATTTATACCACATATTGAGCACAATCATAACAATTAGAGCTCAATCTCAGCCACTATGGGGAGATGTCATCAAGTTTCATGAGACAATGAAGTATTGGGATGCCAAATTGACATTCAATCGTAATGCTAATGGATTAAAAACATACTGACACCTAAATCTCATGCTCACACCCAATGCAACCTTGGCCCAAAACCATGTAAGTATTAAATGGGACTATTTGTAGAATGGCTTAAAGAGATGTAGGGATTAGTAAAACATTTTGATAATAAATATTAAAAGGCTATTCAAATCCTTGGAGACATAATAATTATAGGTGTAGTTACACCTTAGGGAGGAATCATCACTAAGACTTTCTTTGAGAATTTACTACAGATTGCAACAGATAGCTTTAAGGCAAAGGTGGAGAGCACCAACCTATAGAAAAAATGAGAAAATAGTAAAGATAATCACATTTGATAGGGACAAAGTTGATCAAATGCAAAAACTTCATGTAGTATTCAAATCTTCCATGGCCATGCATAAAAATTTAATGGATAAAGTTCTAATTTTGTTCAAAAGATTGATTATTGATTTTGAGACTATAGAGCTAGACTTTATTGTGAGCATGGTAGAATATAAATGGTTAAAATCACAAGGGGAATTATCCATTTTAGTGGGATCCTATGTAACTCGGGCTTGACCTTTGTCACCTCCACCTATGGTCCCGAATATACTATGGTGCATACTCCTACAGGACCAATGCTTGTCACCTTGATGGATATAGTGCCTCCACTGTCACCACCTATAAATGTTATAACTTTAATCCAAATACCAGTGTCTCATATGACTTCAACTACCACTTTAGTTCTAATTACAGCTGTAGTCACTATGCATGAAGATGCCACATCAACATTGTAATTTTTTGAGTCAAGTTGAACTTGTAATTCCAACTAAGACTTGGTTTCAGTTTTTATCTGCTCTCATTATTATTAGCTTTGACTTGTTTTATAAAAACACGTATGCATCTAGATTAAGCATTCTATTTATTCATATTGTAAAACATGCATGCATTGCATCCTTTTTCACACATAGTCCAAATTTAGACATTGTAAAATTAGACTTGGCTTAAAGGATGAAGTGTCCCCATCCTAAGCTATAAGTATATGTTTTTCCCTCATTCTAAAGGGAGGAGAATTTAAAAATTAATAAAAACAAGAATTTTTTTGGATTTTTCTATAAGTTTGTGTTGAAGTGTTGTCTCTTCCAAAATTTATGTGTATTACTAAGGATTTGCATTAAGTTAATACAATCTAGAATAGGTTGTGAGACTATTTACTTTTAAATTAATCAGATTGAACAAATAATTTATCTGAATGTTCATTGATTATTGATCATAATTATTACTGGATAGAGGTAGAGGTGTGATATGAAGTATAGTTTTAATCATTTCTGTGATGATAATCATTGAGTATATTGTAATTATTTCTTCTGACAATTAAATGTATTTGTTTGTCAACTATGGTAATTGAAATTTACAATAAGTGCTAGTTATTGAACATTTGTTTATCCTAGGATAGAGGAAGTTGGCTTGGAAGGGTTTATTCCTTAGTAAAGTCATAAAGCCTTCTTTTCTGCCCTACCTTTCCCTCCTTTTGACATTTTTTTTACCATGTCCAACTTATGTTATATTTACTCATACACCTCAAGTAGAATCTAGACTCCTATCATAACCAAATCATCCAAGGTAAACGGCCACTCTACCACCACTATTCCACCACATGGTAATTTACAAAATTGATACCCTCAACTCATTCCTTGGAGTGAATATTTTCACTGATCTTAAAATGTTAGAGTTATCCTCATAATATTCCCTTGGTGTGCATAAAACCCACATTAACAAGAATTTATCAGGTGCTAGAAGGAGGACCCATAATATTTGATTGATTAAGATTCACTTGAGTTGTATACATTGGATCCCCTAGTAAGGTTAACAAGGACCAATTCTGACTCTGTTCTATTATTACTAACACATTTACAAGTTCATCAAAGACCCATATCAAATAGAGTTTCCCTAAGAGAGCTGCTACCCACCCAAATTCATAGACCCAAGGGAACCAACCTCAATGATTTGTACTATGACTTGGTTAGTTGATTCAACCATTGTTGTGGCTGGTGTCATCCATGATCAGCCTAAGAACCCAGAGAAATATCTTCTTACGTTCTCTTCCTCTAGGGGAAGAACTGCAGAGGAACACATGAAAGCTTTCAAGATTGTTCTAGGGTTACTAAGCATAGTTCATGAGGATGTTGCATGTAGGCTATTCCGATTCACACTCCAAGATGTTGCATATGATTGGATCCTCAACTTTCCAAAGAGTTCAATTACCTTTGGATTTTAACTTGGGTTGAGACATATGGATGCAGGAAGTATTCCTACAATGTGTTAGTTAAAACTTGACTATACTAAACTTCCTAAGTTGTTAATTTATTTTTAAATCCATAAATGGACACTTAATTATTTAATAACTAACAAAAGGGCCAAGATCCTCAAACAGAGTAGGTTGAAAATTTTCATGGAAAATATCATGGGTTACGACCAACATGTATCCTTAGAATTTTCAAAGTCATTGAATGCTTAGAAGGTTTGTTGATGTTTGGTTTAGGCGTATCAACATTAGGTGGGAGAGAAATCGTTGAAAGGAAAATGCTAAAAGATCATGTTAAACCATAGATCAGGGATAATGAGTAACTATCTTGAACTATTCAAATCTATAAAGTGAAAAATGAGAGCCAAGTAGAAAAAAATTAATCAAAAACCAAAGGCATAAAAGAATTGATCAAATTGATTTAATATGAAAAAAGTAAAAGAATATAATGCAATAGTCAACAAGTTATGTACAATCAATTTTTTTAAAATTATGTAAACATTTGTTTGTGTTGATTTAAGTTAAACCAACTAAAGCATGTTATAGATTTGAAACATTCCATTTATTTTGTTTTACTATATATTTCATATCATGTATCATTGTTTTGATGCTAGTGATTGTCTTACTAAAATGTTAATCAAAGATATATATATATATATATATATATATATATATATATATATATATTTCATATAGATTTTTCTTCATTTGAAATTGTAACCATTACACTTTCATTACACTTTCATATGTTTTTTTTTTTTTTAAAAAATAACTCCTATTAATCATTTCATAATTTTATTCCATTATTTTTTAGTTATGATTACTTAACTATACAATTTTATGTGTTAATTTTTGATTCTGACAAATTACTTGAGAAAGAGTCATAATAGATGGCTCACGTTATATGTATCAAATCAAACATCAATTAATCTTCAACCGTGCAACGTGAAAGTCATCCACCATTTTGTCATTTGTCTTATTTGTTTACATATTTCACCACGATCAAACAATTTAAAGCTTAATTCATGTACCTAAATATTCGCCCGCCATCATCATGTCTACATTCAAATTACTCTCGTTTCTTTTTCACTGTTTTTCTCAAATTATTAAAGATTGAGGGTGTTATTTTGTTAATGGACTTCAAAATTAAATTTGAGCTTGGTCAGATTTTAATTCTTGACGAATTTTTATAAGTTAAATAATTTTATTAATATATTAAGGATTTTTGGATTAAATTTCTTTTTTATTGAATAGGTTATTGCGAATGATGGTAAAAGCATGCTATACATCATTAAAAGGTTGAGAATTGATTCAAATAACATAGATACACTTTAACTCTTGACATTAAATTGAAGAAAGTCGATTAATCTCTATACCAATATCAACAAATACAAAAATTATTAATTTAAAAAATAATAATAATTCCCCCTTCAATCTAAAAAATAATGTCCTTTAAATTAAATGAAAAACTTTTACACTCCCTTCCCCGCTCTACCGAAACCCTAATCTTAAGGTTTGTTCCATTACAATGTGGTTTTAAGGAGCACGATTGTAGGAGCATTGCATGTTGGGGAGGGAAGCTTAGGTAGCCACAACTCCTATGGAAGATCAAATGGTTGTTTTCTGTCATTTTTGAATTGTGATGTGTGGTCGTTGGAGGTCCCTACTCATCGATTTGTGATATCGGTTTAGTGGGATGGGGTTTTGGCTGCAGACAGAGTCTTTGGCATCCGCTACTCATGGTTTTGTTTTGTTGCATACTTGGTCAGATTTGAGTGTATGCATTTTTGTGCCCTTGTTCTGATGTGTTTGAGTCTTTTCCTAGCCTTTATGTTGCATCCACTGCCATGTTTTGTCCGACTTTGATTGTGTATGGTCACTGCTCAACAGTTAAGATTTGACTATGTATTTAAGGTTTGTTCTAGATTTGCCCTACTAAAATTCGTTTGATCAGTATGGTGGTCTTGAAAGTTCGTTGTTTCTCTTATTTCTGTTTGACTTTACCTACCTAATATAAAAATTGTTTAAGGTTGTTTCTTATATTTACTCGATTTTTCTTAACCAACAAGAAATTGTAAATATTAATAATGTGCAATCATACCAACCACTTTATTATATAACTTTATATTTATTATTTTTTGAATAATAAATACATGGTGAAACATTTCAATAATATAATTAAATGAAAAACCTTTCATTGAAAAGAAACGTAATCTATACGTCCATTTCGATGTTTCCCCCACTTCAAAAAAAACGTAATATCAATGCGTTAAATGGAAAACGTCTTATTCGGGAGAGACGTGAGGTGTAAGTTCATTAGATTACATTGAAAGAGTGATAAAAAGACGTGTGGATGCCAAGCTCTGAATATTTTTATTTTATTCACTTCTGAGCTTTCAAGGCGCTATAAATGCTTCCTCGGTTGGGCATGGGCATGGGCATTGTTCTTCACCAGCGTACAATGGATTTATTGTAAAGCCACACCGTGTTGCTCAGCCAAGAATGAGTTGCCCACTTTCCATTCTGAAAATGGATGGGGAGGAAATTATTTTCCAGTTTTGTGGTCAAGTCATTCTTGGCAGAGCATCATGTTCTGCTTCTCATGCCAGATTCTCCATGATTACTTAATAATTAGGCTGCTCTATAACCTACATATATCTGGTAATTAGTCTGCTCTACTTCCAACATTCTTATGTTTACTTAATGGTCATTGTTGCAGCAATGTAAACATCGCATCCTTGTCTAATAAATAAATGAATATGCAAAAAGTAGTACTAAATATTATAGTCTGTTAAATTTTTCGCTGCAAACATCAAGAATTGCAGCACTTGATGGTCTCGAGCTTTTATAGAGTATATAAGCAGCAACAGGGGTGTAAAATTGGAAAGTCTCAGAAAATTAGTTTATTATTTTTTTAAAATATAATAGAAATGTGGACATTTTATGTAATTTGGTGATTCCATATAATGTTTTTAAAGATATCAAAAAATAATTATACTGTAAAAAATAAGTGTGAAAATATAGATACGTAAACTCTCTAATGTATGTAGATAAATATGATGTATATTATATGATCAAATAAAAGCAAACAATTTCTGTATTTTTATTTTTATAATTTTTTTTTTTAAGTAATTTTATAATTTTGATAAAGAAAATATTAAGAAGACATGGTCATGTAAAACACAACATAAAAGAAAAGAAACTTTATAAACAAGTCTATGTTACAGTAAAAATATCAAAAAAAATACGTGTATTGAAGTGCATATTATGCTCTGTAAGGCATTAATGGGTATCCATCCAAAATGTCCCATTGTAGAATAAGTGATTAATTTCGTCAAAGTTTTAATTGCATTAGAATTCATCATTGATTTTGGAATCCATTAAATTTTAAATGTGATTAGAAGACTGATTTTCTTTATTTGTAATGTTTTTTTTGTAAAGAATTTTTAAGAAGATTGATTTTATCTTTATCAACTAGTGCTTGAATTTGTCTCTCAACTATCTGTTGAATATATTTTTGTTGTGTAATATAAACAAAAGTATTAATCTTTGTGAGATGTTGGATTTTAATTTGAAAATATATTTCACACAGATAGTAATTTGATCATTTATTTTTCAATAATTTTTGTAGTATATTTGATTGATTGTTGAAGACCTCTAAAGATTATTGTGAAAAATGTTTTAGGGTTAGTTTTCTTTCCCCTTTAAATTGAAGTAGTGGATGCATTTGCCTTAATGTTTTCTTTCTTTAGGCATTACTGCATGGGCTCAATGTCATGGAATAATATGGACAAATTACCAGTCCTAATGTGATATACCAACATTATGCTACCATGAGAAGGGAACCTAATGAACTAATTAGATCCTTTGACACAAGATTTCAAAATATGTGTAGTCATGTGACTTATGCATATAGACCTAATGTTTCTTTAACATTGGAAGTGTATAAAAACACTATGGATCCTATGACTACAATATACCTGCATGGAGCTCTGAATATTAATAACTTAGCAAATACCTATGCTGAGGCTATTAACATTAATAGCTAGTTGAATCCTCAATTGTAAACTATACCCAATAATGATCCAAAATTTCTCAGTCCTAAACCCTATTCTGAATGCATATCAGAATGCCATAGCAAATAATCAGAACTAAGCTTTCAATTAGTTGCTTCTAGCTCATTATGCACCAAATCAAGACCTAAGCTTTCTGAACCATCCTACACATATGTCAAATCAACATAATTAGAATTAGACTTTGGTCCTAGTTAACACTTTTGCCACCCAAGGGACAACCTCTGGGTCCACTAAAATTGAGTTGGATGCCATCTAACGCATGGTACAAAAGCTTAAAAATGAGTTTCTAAGCATGTAAAAATGCCCAGGGAACATTGTAGGAGAGGCAACCAATAGGAACTTTTTCATTCAAGAGATACAATAGACCTTTCAATTGATCATGTAACAATTTAGATCCTCAATCTAGTAGATTTCTTGAGATGAAATTTCTGAGGGAACCTTACCTAACTGGTGTAGGGTCCATTACTCTTCCCATCATGGCAAACTAGACTGCCCAACATGGAGAACTAGATTGTAATACTTTTGAAATATTTCAAAAAGAGATGGAAAGTTATGAGGTAATTCTAAATCAACCTAATTCATCTACAGTTGGTTCCTCTAATAATTATAGTACAACTATGGTATTTGAGACTTGTGATTTTCTATTCCCCATTCAAGATGAAATGACCTAAAAGATAACACACATTAAATTCATGTCTTTCAGTAGTTTCAAAGGAGCAATTATAATTTGAGAAACATGAACCAATAGCCTAACACAACTTATACACCTTCAAATAACAACATGGCCAGTGCCCTTGATCCAAATGCTAATAACAATCCACCCCACCCTAGAGGGAATGGTCAACAAACCCAAGCTGATCCACACACCAAAAGTAGATATAATATAGTTGAGGATATGAATAAAATAAAGGCTAATATTACTCTTCATGAGCTGGCTTAGATCATAAAATAAAGGGAGATTTTACTCAATGTTTTGACTAGTAAATCATCTAATGACAAGTCACAAGTTGCACATATAAATATGGTTGTGTACAAGGATAAGTCTGAGGTCTCACCCTTTTTGTTGACTATTAATATATTTTAAAAAACATGAAAAATTTCCTAGTTGACTCATGTACATTAACTAACATGATGCCCATAGGGATATGCAAAAGACTAGGGTTGACCTTAGATAAATAAAAAAGAGTAGTCCTTCAGCTGGACAAATCTTCAGTCCTAGTTATGGGAGAGTTGATAAATGTTTACATGCAACTTACCTCTAAACCATGTCTCCAATAATATATTGACATATTAGTAGTTGAAATTCCTAAGGCCTATGGTTTACTCCTAAGATGAGACTAGTCAAAAACACTAAATGGATACATGGATACAAATTTATCCCACATGTGGCTACCCTAAAAAGGAGTGTCCAAATAGATCAAGGTTGATAGAGAAACAAAATGAAACATATGATCACCAAGTATAATTCTAGAAATGAGAAAGTAAAATTTGCTTCACACATGTAGAAGTTTACACCTTCACAACTAGGCATGCAACACATTATGAGAATTTGAAGGTTCTTCATAATTTTGGACCTTATATTTTGATGGTGTTCAGTCCAAATAGGGATTTGGTGTGGGTATAAAACTTATTGATCCCGAGGGGAGGTAGTACTTTACTTCATTTTGGCTATAATTCCCATGCACTAATAATCGTGTAAAATATGAGGCTTTGATCCTAGGGCTCTGATTTACATTGAAACACAATGACAAGAAGGTGCTCATGTTTAGAGACTCAGATATTATTTTTAACCATATTAGGATTCAATACTAATTCAAACTATCATACCTCAATAAGTATAAACACAAAGCCTAGGATATGATTGAGTCATTCAAGGATTTTAATATAAAATCAATCCCCATAGATAAGAATCAAATAAATGATTCCCTAGATGCATCTGTAAATAATTTAGATAGTTATTGGGTTAGAGATGATGTCCTTTCTAGATGGTTTCTTAGGTTACAACTAGGTACTGGTAGAAAATGATGATAGGATGAAGACTAATTTCACCACCTAGTGGGGAAATTTTGCATATAAAATAATGTCGGTTGGACTAATCAATTTGTGTGATACATTTCAGTGGGCCATGGATTTTGATTTTCAAGGACTCATTGAAAAATGAATCATCATGTATATAGATGACTTAACTATCTTTTATAAATATAGAAATGATCATGTGGATCACTTGCAAAGAGTATTTGATAGATGTTATAGATATGGGATATACTTAAACCCAAATAAGAGTATTTTTAGGGTCAAAAAAGTTAAATTATTAGTCCATGTCATCACAAATGAAGGAAATTTTATTGATCTAGAGAGAGTACATGCCATTTTAAAAATTACATATACAAATAATAAGGAATATCTTAAGTCCTTATTTAAAAAAAAAAATATGGTTGCAAGTTTATCTCATGATTTGTAGAGATTGTCAAGCCACTTAATAACATGTTGAAAGAGGATGAAAAATAGAGTGGACAATAGAGGTAAATAAATCATTTTAGGATGTCAAGACTACCGTTGCCTAAGCTCCAGTTTTGATTAACTCATATTTTAATTAGGATTTCTTCTTTTATTCATTTGAATCTAAAAATATTATAGCTACAATACTCACACATAAGGTAGATGATAATAACCATCTTATTGCCTTTATGAGTACTAAATTGAAATATGTATAAGTAAAGTATTCCATGATATATAAGTAGATCTATGATTTGATCAAGGTTATAAATAATTTCAAACATCATATCATATGCAAAAAGACACACACCATTATCCCAAACCCAACAGTCAATCTTACAATTGGGGAGAACAAGTTAGGAGAGAGAAGGGGCAAGTGGATATCCAAGTTGTATAAATTTGAATTCAATGTCAGGCCTACTAATATGATAAGAGGGAAAGGTATCACCCAAATAATGGATAATATTGATATGTGCATATCCATAGAACAAATCAATCAATCTCAAGTAGTTGGAGGTGATTGGTAGACTCAGATTATCCATTATCTACTCATGTGAATGTGCCCCCTAAATTAAACAAAGAACAAAGATGAGCACTCAGGCTTAAGTCAACACATTATATGATAAATAAAGGAGTGTTGTACCTAAAAAATTATGAAGTTATATATCTAAGGTGTGTATGTAAATAATAATATGTTGATATCCTAGATAATTTTCACCATAAGAATGGAAGTGGATACCCTTTAGGTAACACTACTCCACACAAAATTTTGTGGATGGGTTATTATTATACAACCATATTTAAATATGCCCAAATATATGTTAGAAACTATCACCAGTGTCAATTATTTATTAAAAAAAGTAAGTATACATAATAATGCATTTGTAACTTGCAATTGAAGGGCACCCCTTTGCATAATGGGGCCTATATTTTGTGGGAAAAATTAATCCTATTTTTTTAGCAGGGTACAAGTTTGAACTAACTACTATATATTAATATACCCCATGGACTAGATTAGTGAATATGAAAAATTACAGAGCTCAATATGCAATCACATTTATTGAAGATAACATCTTAACCAGATTTAGGATACCCATCTCCTTGGTATGTAAAAATGGTCCAAATTTCTAGTCTATAAGTTCACATAATTGGCTTATAACAATTATATTAATTTCAAGTTGTCCTCTAACCACTATCCACAAGGAAATGGAATGGAAAAATATAAAAATAAAAAATTCTTGGATGTCATAAATAAATTAGTAGAAGACAAACCAATAAATTTATATCAATTATTGAAATATGGACTATGGGAAGACATAAACAGACACACAAGGCCTCACATTTCTTATTAGTCTACAAACAACAACCTAGGTTTCTCATTACTCTCAAGATACCAATGTAAAAATTCATACATGACTATATAGAACAAGATGAAAGAATTAGTCATGGTTACTAGACATTATCCAAATGGAAGATGCATGAACAAAAGCTTTGTACAAATTTAGTGAAAATCGAGACATTGTCAAGAGGTGGTTAGATAAAAGATCAAAGATCAAGTTTTTTAGAATTTTAGACCTAGTACTCCTATGGGATAAAGCGCATGAGATTAAACGATGACACAAAAATTTTACTCCTTTATGGATTGGGCCATATTAGATCTTTGAAATTCTAGGTAACAATAGTTTTCACTTAAAAAACCTTCAAGATAATGATTTAGTTTTTCTAATTAACAATTTTTTTTTAAAACATTATTTCATGGTTGCTTTGACTAAAGACATATCAAAGTGACTTTGAGTTCTACTTTAGTAATAGGATTAGATTAGATTTACTACTTCCATAGAGTAGGTTTCCTACATTCATAGAATAGATTTACTACTTTCCTAGAGTAGATTTCATGTTTTTTTAGAATAGATTTCATGATTTCTAGATTTGTTTTCTTAAAATCATAACATTTCAAATCATTTATTGCATAAAATATAAAAAATATATCCTAAAAGGGACAATCAAACCATATTCAGATGGTGCTTGTGAAGATTACTTTGGGTGTATTTTGAATTCTTTAAATTAGGACATATATCATGATTAAAGTGAGATTTTATCTAATGGAATGATTTCACTAGGACTATGAAATTTGATTTGATATCTTTCATGCAAATTTTAGAAAGACTTTTCATTTGGAAAGATCAATTGCATATTTACATTATTAAAACTTGTTTAAGAGATAATAAACATTGAAAAAGACAAAATATGAGTGAAATCTTTAATCTATAATGAATTCCATTCCTATAAACCTAGCTAATGGTGGTGCCCAACCCTTCTTCTAGGAAAGGTTCAAAAGAAATAAAATAACATAACTCATGGAAGAAATACAACTCAAGTAATCTCTACTGGGGATATGGACATCTAGTTGTAAATAGAGTAAAACATAGAGTGAAATCAAAGGTATTGTTGTCCAGGCTATATATGCATGGATGACAATAGAACAATACCCATCTTCCCAAAAAATTTGTGCTTAAAAATAAAATTCAAATAAAAAATAAAGAGACCTCAACTTTTGTTTGATATTTATTAAAACTCTAACAATAAGGGGAAAGAATTTTCATAGAAACACACATGATTTGACAAATAAAAAGGGTTAGTTTGTTGCATGTATATGTCGAATTCTCTTTCATGTTTCTAGTTTGTTTTTTTTACCTATAGAATTTGTAATTTAGGTCATGATGTGTGAAATTGAGGTTCTATATTCTCAAATTCTTAGGATTATTTTCCCATTGAGTCACCTTTTGTTGTACCCAACTCATCCCATTTTCAAAATTTCAAATGAGGACCCACTTTGAGTTAAAAATTGCATATTCATGTCTATTTTGATATTAAAAACTTATAAATTAAAGTTATTGGTTGATCTATCAATTTGATCTCATGACATTTAGTCTAAGGACCTAAATGAGCATTATTATTAAAATTATTCTTATAAATCTATTTAGATTTTTTGGGTGTATTTAGGTTTTAATTTTATTGACTAACAAAGCTAACCGCAATATGTTTGAATTTATTTTGTCCTTTTTAGGTCATGATGACTTTACAGTTGATGTCATTCTTGGCCATATGTCTCTCTTGTGCCTAAAGGGTTATGGAATCAAAGAGTGGCTATGCATTTTCAGTGTTTGAGTGGCTAAGAGAAAGAGATCATGCCATGTATATTCATCTCATCTACTTGTTATTTGTAATAAAAAATCCCAAGTCTTTACTATCTGTGAACATCCATGTCTACATGATTATACCACCTATCTTGATCTCACTCACCTATATATTTATCCTTAGAGATCACCTGGATAAGCAAAAACCATCCACTTATCATAATTACATGTACTCACTTCATTCAACTTCAATTTACACATTCAAAACCATCTTGGGTATCCAAATTCATGAAATCTTGCCAAGTGGCACCATCCTAATCATTTAGATATGCTCTATACTTATGAAAATACCAAAAATCAATAGACATAAAAACAAGTGATATCATTCCATGTGTCTTAATCTTGCTTACCTAAAGCCTAATAAACAATCATAATTTACAAAATAATCAAAACAAGTGAGATCTCTCTACATATCTCGATCCCAGTTTCTTGTGGCCTAAGTAATAAACACAACTTAACAAATCATCTGAGAAAGTAGAAAAGTGAGGAGCATCCATGTGTCACAATCCTAAGAACTCATGACCTATCTATAAAATGTACATAATCAAATACCAAATACCATCTAGAAGAGTGTCAATCAACCATGTGGTAGCATTGTTTTAACACATAGCTTATAGACATATAAATTATAGCACAATAGTTGTGACTAAAAAGGTTAACATGATTGTTCCATATAGAAACACCTCAGAGATTCATAACCTAAATATATGGAAAAATATACTATGGATTCCTTACCTACCCCAATAAATGAGATCATGCATGTGTTGGCATCTCACCAAACTATGATCAAAGGCCCAAAGTATAAAACACAAAGTTTGGCATCAAGTGACTATAGGCCACATGTTACACTCTAGATGAAAGAATGTAAAAAAAAAATCAAGCTTTGATAGCATGATAAATTGAAATGTGTTAGAATAAATGATTCATCAAGATGACTAAGCAAATATAATTAGTGACAATGTACCATGTGGTAAATAGTCCCATGAAAGTTGAATTCAAAAAATAAAATTCGAAAATGGGATTTAATAAGAAACCAAACCATTGTCTACAATCAATTCTCATGTAGAGATGATTTGATGCATTAAAGTCTTAGGCCTAATGAAATTCATGATATATTCAGACCTAAAATTAAAATTAAATTTACATTGTCTATGAGCTAACTAATGAATTGTTATACAAGTTTTGTTGTGATCAAGAGCCTTAATTTTTTTAAAAGTCTACATAGAACAACATGCAAATCTTGAATGACATTGTCATCTAAAGAACCAACCCCATATGCATTTAGTTTAGCTATAAGAAACTAGTATACTGAAACATTTTTTGATTCAATGACACTAGAACACAAGTTTTAACATTACACAATAGTTTGGTTTGAGGTTGATGGAGTCAAGACATATGGTATAAATGACTAGTTAAACTGATTTACTAGAAGGTACATGGATGACCTACTAGAAATTAAGGTAGTCAATCTCCATAATACCACCATCAAAGCTGAGGTATTTCCATGCATTGACCTCTTGTTCAATTTTTTATTTCTAGGTAATTCATGGGAAACATCTTTCACATGCCATAAATTCAACTCTCATAGTCTATGTATCAGATAATGCCTTTAAAAAATACTATAGGCTCCCTACTCTTGATATTACTTATAACTATTCCATAGATGATGTATTGTTAGCTAAGAAGAACATCAAAGATACAATGAAGGGTTGGGTAGTAAACCCAAACACTATCATGTTAAGAGGCTAGATCAATAGCATTCCAATTCTAAGATTTAGGCCTAGGATACAAATACAATGGCCCTATTGAATATACTATATGGTTTCCCTAATATCACTAATGTTAGAGATATTTGGGTCACTTTAATCGACATCATTTTGACTACAAAACAAATTATGGCCTTAGGAGAAGTAAATAACTTTAATTTTAAGTTTTAGGTGAGCAAGGCCAAGAATAGGCATAATGGTAAATTTTATATGATTCCATATCTATTAGATGCCATAATTACCACTATGACCCCTCCTTGAGAGTAACCTTGTGATCCATCTATAGAATATACAAATAATAGGATATGTGATTATTTATCTATCCTCCATATCTACAAGTCTATAGGTCATATGCAGAGAATTACAAATGAATTTTACCTAATAGTCTATCATTCCAGTAATGGGAAAAGGATGCCAAGGTTATCTATCCAAATCAAAAGGTCACTTAATAAAATGGGTGATTATTAGTTCTATCTAGATCATACAATGATTAAAATCAAATGATCTTACAAAGCCCCATTATATCTACCACACCATGTTCTAGACAAAGTGGCACAATAAGATTTTTTTTCAATTATCCAATTGTGTGGACTTAAAACTCAAGGCAACTATACAAGGGGTTATTCATCAACTTATCCTCAGCATTGGTCACCAACAATATACATAGTGGGACCACTTCTATCAAGTAGGTAGGGTTAGAGTTCATTATGGCTTTAGCAAAGCATAATTTAGATTATGGGATCTTATAAATGTTATTTACAAACTCCTTAAGAAATATGGCAACAAGGTCAAGATTCAATATGGGCATGAGTCTTATGGTCATGATCACATATTCATGAATGTCAAGGAATAAATTGAAGTAATGAGAGATATGCATAGACATTGAATGTATATGAGGTTTCACAAAGAATAAAATATGACCCTATTGTTTATCTTGAGGATGCTATGGACATTGATAAAAAATAAATACTTCCACCCCAAGCAAGCATTCCTTCAGTGCATGATAGGAAAGAGACTATGACTGAAACCAATAGGCAGATTAGGGATAACATATTTAGGTGTCTATAAATGTGAGTAAACACTACTACCCCATCTCTTGCAATGAATCTAGGAACACATATGGTTTCCATGCATCCCATGCAACCAATGTAGCTCATTGTGCCTGCTACTACAACTCAAACAACATAAAATAGATAAGTAAGTCCTTCTCATACCATAAAATAGGTAATTACCACTATGCCCTCTACACCATTATCTACTTTTGTTGTACTTGCATCATATCCTAATACTATTATTGATTCTCTCAAACTTGATACTACTCTTGAGCCTAAGTCAGTGCCTACCACTATGACATCCTCACCTATAATTTATATTGTTCCTTATCCACTAAAAAGTGTTGCTATTACTCCTCCTCTTATATCTACCTATAAGATGAATGGAATAACTCCCTCATCTTCTCTCCAGGTTCTTACAGTTGCTAAAGAAGAGAGGCTTGTAGAGTATATAGGTGTTACACTTGGCCCATTATATATTGAGGTTGAGGAGAAGCCTGAGAAGGAAGATGACCTAAAAGGGGATATTTGGCTAGACAACCCTTGAGAATATGGGATGCCATAATAGACTAAGGATAATCCTACTAGTCCCTCATTACCTACTCAAGACATTGAAGAACCAAAAGCAATGGAATTCACAAGCATAGGTCCTAACACTAATTCAAATCTTATTAGGGAACATTGTATCAAGAAGGCCCCTACTTCTGCTATGGAGTCTATAATGATTGACACTAGTCCTATTAGATATTATTATACAATGATTAATTCACCATAGCATATTATTATTATAGTTGTTAATTTGTTGCACCCATGAACTCTATTCCAAGTTTATTGTTTATAACCATCCTATTTTATAGAATGTCATTCTTTTATATTTTTGTCTATATAATAGCCTATGCATTATTTTCCTAACTAGTTGAATAAATAATATATTCACTCTTACATTTGGTTTTAGATAAGGATAAGTAAATTTACATGATGTTAAGAGGATATAATGCACTCTCCACATTAATTGATCTAAGATATGAAGCAAACAAACTGTCCCATAGCCATTACTCATCTAGTTAATTTGTTTTACTATTATGTTCCAAATTTCAATCATTCTCACACAATATTTCCCTTGTTTGAATGATTTTAATGGAAATTTATACACATTTTTGACAGTTTTGGGATGTACAATTTTCAAAACATGAATTTGATAGTATAGGATCATATCCATATAAGATAGTAGTCATCTAAAAATTTAATGGACCTTTTTTGAGTAGGTTGTACAATCCTTTAAGATCCAAACTTGTTGACTATTGTTTTTCATAGCTAGCTATCATAGTACAGTTTTTTGTGATAGAATTTTGTATGAAATATTTTTTATGAAATATGAAAACACATATTGTTAGGTGAATATTCCACATTTCATCTAATACCAATTTTTAGCTATTTTGATTATGCCATACAGTGTTTTGGGTTGTCAAAATAGAGAGTTTAAAAATTGTCTAGTCAATCTACATAGTCGTATGATTTTTATCTGTTTGGAGGCTGTCTGTTATGAAATATTGAATTTGATGCTTGGATGAGATTAAAAAATGTCATAATTTTCGTATGCATTTTTGATGTATATATTTTCATTAGGCCATATGCCTCATATGGAAGCTTTATCACAACCCAATCTAAAGGTATGGTTTGAGTATTTTTAAGCATTTAAATACAAGTTTTGTCATTTATAAACTTGAAAGAATGATTAGGTAGGTTGGTAAGGTTTCATTTTTTTATAAAATTAGAGGTTGGAGGTTCAAATCCCCCAAATGTATTTTTTTGGAATAAAAATTAAATCTAGCATTTCCACTAAATTTGGTAATTCTTCCAACTTTAGTTAGTTAGAAAATTCATAAAAAGAAATTTATAAGAGGTTAAAGAGCCCAAAATTATTTTTAAAGAGGAATATTATTTTTTAAAATGGATTTAATGTTTTTATGTTCATTTTAATCATTTATTTTCCAACCATTGTAATATTTCATTTTTGCAAGCATATACATTGAAAAAGGAAAAGACAAAATAATGCATTGTGCACAATCATAGGGTTCGATCAAAGCTATGCCTTTGACTCAAATTTATGGGTAAATAAATTTTTTTTGAGTTACAACATACATATCCTAAAATAACTACAATAATTATGTCTAGGCATCATCCTTATAAACTTTCTGAGAGAAATAAGGTTAACACATTTATTGATCCATCCCTCTATTTTACCTATTCGATTCAATCAAAAGGTGTAAATATTGATAGATGTAAATTCAAAGTATATAGGGAATTTATGCCCATGTATGTGTAATTCCATCTAATTAGGGCCCAATGATTAGTTGAACATATTTCAGTACTATCTAAGTACCATGTATCATTCTCTTTCACATACATTTATGATTTTTTCACATACCATTGGGTATAAAGAAATGGAGATCTTCTATGTACCAATGGGTATAAAGTAAGGGAACATATAAAGAAATATTTGTTATATCAAATTAATGGTATAAAGAAAGGGATACCTTGGTACCTGGAGTGATAAGGAACCAATCCATCACCTTTCGTCAGATTATACACAATGGATGGAAATGGCCCAAAATTCTTTCTACTCAACTCACAACTTCTATGTATTAACAACTATGCCAATTGAAAAAATATTAGGAAATAATTTTAATTTGAATAGATTTGGATTTTTATCAAAGGCACATTCACTTGACATGCCATTGACATTGATCAATAGTGTAAGTTCGGTAAATCAAACTAGAAGGCAAAAATGATAATAATTTTCTAGGTTTTAGATGAGGTACAACCTAATATTCATGAGGCCAAAAATGAATGTACTATTCTCTATTTACATATTCAACTTTATTCACTCAAATTAAAGTTCAGTGAGAAAGTAGAAGGCTTTCTACGATGTTTTACAATCCTAAGGGCTTCACTTCAAGAATTATGTGAGAAAGTGATAGATACCTCTCTTGTACCTATTTTCCTAAGAGCACTTCCACCTTCCTACAATATATTTGTGACTAATTTGACTATTATATAATAGAAACCCTCTTTTGACAAGTTGGTAGACATGTTGTAACAAGAAGAGTCTATGAATATAGAAGAAAAAGAACAAGAAGAACATGCTCTTGCCTCTAATCAATATAAAGGTAAAAATTAGATCAAGTCTTGTAAACCAAATCAAGGTCATTAGCATAATACATAGGGAAATAAATAATAGAAATTCTGCCTTATACATGGATGGAAAGTACATGACCTTAAGGATTGTTGGTATAACTAATTTACACAGGGCTTTTCAAGAAATAAGAATACTAATAACCAAGAATTCTCTCATCCACACAAAGGATAAGGATACTAAAAAGGTCATTAGAATAATAAATCCAATCAGTAAGGCAAAATTTCTAAATAATAAGAAACCCCTTAAGATGTAGAATTCCTATATGCTGCGTAGTCTCATGAAGAATCAACATCATAAAGATCTATCTAGTATGTCGACTCAGGTGCCACTTGACACATGATTGGAAGACAAGATTGGTTCTATATTATGAATGAGACTTCTCCTAAAAATCATGTCTCTTTGGGTGATGACTCATATTATTGTGTTCAATGTATTTGGAACATCTCTTTACCACTTGGATTCAATGATTGTAAAATCTCAGACATTTTGTATGTTCTATGACTCACAAAGAATCTTCTATTAGTCAGTTAGTTACTTGCTCAAAACCTCAAAGTTGAATTTGACTACAAAGTTGGTAAGAAGATGGGTTTAATTATAGATAATTCAAAATGTTCAAAAATTATTATGTGAGCCTCAGGAGTTGGTAAAATGTTCCAACTTGAATTTGTGTAGAAAACAATCAAGAACTTGTGGCAAAAGACATAGACTCAACACAATTATGGCACAAAAGATTTGGTCACATCAATTTTAGATATCTCAACATAGTCCACCATTATAAAATGGTAAGAGGATTTACACCTCTCAAAAAGGGTACAAACAAATGTCAACATTGCTTAGCACAAAAATAACATATATCTCCATTTCATAAAAGTACATATTAGGCCCATGGAAAACTTGATCTGGTACATACCAATTTGTGTAGACTGATGACACCTATTCATAATGGGTTTAAGTACTTCATAATATTTATTGATGATTTTCCCATTAAAATGTGGGTTTATTTTCTAAATAAAAAGATTCAAGCCTTTGAAAGTTTCAAAAAGTTAAAAGTTGCTATTGAAAATAAGATTGATCAGAAAATCAAAACCCTTCGCTTCTATCATGGGGGGGATTCACCAATAATGAATTCAAAGATTTTTTTCAAGAAAATGACATTCATCATCAAATGAAACCTCCACATACACCACAATAAAATGTTGTTGTTGAATTGAGGTATCATACTATTATGGAAATGGTGTGATGTATGCTACATGATCCAAGTTTTACAAAGGCATTTTGGATAGAAGCAGTCAAAACTATAGTTTATCTACTCAACAAAGTTCCCATTATAACTCTTGATGGGGTAACACCATAATAATCATGATTAGGGTCTCATATTGAGTCTTTGGATGCAAATCAGGTATGCATATTCTCAAAGTGATGAGTAATAAACTTGACATGAAATAAAATAAGTATGTCTTCTCAAGGTACAATGAAGAAGCACTTTCCTATATATTAATGGATTCAAAGACCAATAAAATATACACAAGTAGGGATGTTGAACTTTATGAGAAGACAAAAGTAGAAGCTCCTTCTACAGGCTCACTTGCTCAATCAATCACTCCCATAGAGAATGTATAATATGTAAATCCACTATATGAAGCCATTGATGATGATGATAAGAATGGTGTAGCTCCACCACCCATATGTACCACTCAAAATATGCCTAAATGGTATACAAGTACATTAAGGGATGATAAACTAGATAGAATTCCAAACACATTGAGTACTAGACCAAGGACTCACAACATGACATGAGATGAGGTTAATTTGGTCCTAATGATCATAGTTATAGAATTAGAATATCCCTCTATATTTAAGGAATCCCTAGTGTTTAAACCTTAGAAGGATGCCATGGATATAGAATTTCAATCATTGATAAAACATAAAACTTGGCAACTTGAAGATATTCCATTAGGAAAGAAGCCAATTTACTATAAATGGGTCTTCAAAACTAAATATAAAGTAGATTGTAGTATTGGCAATCAAAAGGCTTGATTCATAACAAAGGGATATGCACAAAAGTAAGACATAGATTATGAGGAGACATTTTCTCCTACGTCCAAGATCAAGATAATTAGAATGATTTTTGCTCTGACTACACAATTTATATGGAAGATCCAATAAATGGATGTAAAAGGTGCCTTTAATAATGGATATATATAGGAAGAATTTTACATGACACAACTTGAAGGATTTTTCACTCCTGGTAATGAAGGAAAAGTATGTAAACTCATTAAATATATATATATATATATATATATATATATATATATATATATATATATATATATATATATATATATATATATATATATATATATATATATATATATATATATATATATATATATATATATATATATATATATATATATATATATATATATATATATATATATATATATATATATATATATATATATATATATATATATATATATATATATATGGTGTCAAATAGGTTTCCCAATCCTGATAAATAAAAATTGATGAGAATATTATTCAACATGGATTCTAAAGGATTACTTATGATCCAAATATCTACCTCAAACAACAAGGGGGATAGATATTGATTGTTGTAACATATGTCAATGATCTAGTTTAGTGAATATGATTAATGAAACCAAGAAATATCTTAATCAATCATTTGATGTGACTAATCTTAGGCTTCTACATTATTATATTGGATTATAAGAATGGAAAAATTAACACCACATATTTGTGTCCAAAATGAAATATGCCAATATAATGCTTAATAAATTTAGGATGATGGATATTAATCCAATTTCTACACCTATGGAGACAAGGACTTAGTTGTCTTGTATATATCCCTCACCATAAGTAAATAAAACTCTTAATAAAAAATTGATTGAGATTCTTATTTACTTAACATATATTAGGCCAGACATAAGCTATGTAGCTATCTATATTTCATGGTTCATGTAGGAGCCAAAAATGTCTCACTAGAAAGCAACAAAGTGAATACTAATATATATCAAGGAAATAATGGATTTTGATCTAGAGTATAATAATAATGATAATTTATTCTTGATAAGATATTTAGATTCAGATCGTGCAAGAAATTTTGATGATAGAAAATCCACTTCTATATATGTGTTATTTTTGGAATCTAAACCTATATCCTGGGGGATCAAGAAATAAAAATTTATTTATTGATCTTGTATTGAAGTAGAATATCATGTTACATGAAGATCTATCTATAAAGAGATATGGTTACTTCACATACCAGAAGGATTAGGATTAACACAGAATACACTTATCATCTTGTACCCATTATTTCATGAATATGAAAAACACAATGAGGTGTAATTCCATTTCATATGTGAACATGATCAGCAACAAATCCAACTCCAATATTGCCCAATAGAAGAATAACGTGCAACTATCTTCACCAAGTCACTTGAACATGAAAAATTTGAGGCATTTAAAGAATTTCTCTCATGTTCACTTCAAGATATGATAAATTAAGGGGGATAATGTTAGATATTATTATACGATGTTTAATTCATCATACATATTATTGTTATAATTATTAATTTATTACATCTATGAACTCTATTCTAAGTTTATTGTTTGTAGCCATCTTATTTCTTAGGATGTAATTATTCTATATTGTTGGATATATAATAGCCTATGTATTATTTTTCTATCTAGCTATATAAATAATATATTATCTCTTATAATTCCTATGGGTGGTTTGATGACATAACCTTATGTAATTAAAGTTCCAATTTTAATTCATGTTTTGGATGATTCTACTGCAATAGATTAAGGATCAATTGTTTTAATTGATAATTTCATTACAAAGGAAAGTTATATTATTAATTATTTTGATTCTTTTACTACTAATTCTATAGATTATTTTGTATCATATTCATGCACTTGATCTACATCAATTCATCCATGGATTATGACCCCTAAACAAGGGGCCATAAACACAAATGTACATTTTTAAGATTTGATATCTAAAGCTATTTTTTCCACCTAGTCCATGTCAATAAGGTCATTTTAACAACTAAGGATGAAATTATAAAAGACTAATCAAATTGAGTCATTAGTGGTATATGTTCATAAGACCCCAAATATAACTAAACACACTATTAGGACTCCTACATAGATCAAGAACACAGGTTAGAGAAAGGCTATACCTACCTTCCTTGAACCACTTACACCCTCCACTTCATCCTCAATGGTTACCCCTTCATATTTAGTGATGGTATCCCAAGGTAATCATCCACCTTAAACTACCTCTTCTCAAATCTAAGCCATTGAATAAACTATGAAGGTGATCTCTACCTATATTTATAATTAGAAGAAGAAGAAACTATGAGGTAGAAACCAATCATCATTATGAAACCTAAAGTTTATATGCAGTTTGATTGATTCATAAACATATTGAAATGGGTTAGGAAGAGTACAATTATGGTGGATGGTAAGCCTATTGATCTTGATAAACAAGAAGATTTTCTGTAATTAACCAAGAAGAGGAAGAAAAATCCTAGAGACTTAGATGAATTTTAAGAAGATCTTCTATAGTGGTTGATACTACTAGCGGATTTTTAAAATATATGTTTAGAGGAATTCAATAGTCTAAAAAGAGACTAGAGGATAAAAGTGTGATTGAGTCTTCTAAGCATATAATTGACAATGTTCAAAGCTCTACCAAAAAATTATACCACATTTTTCACTTAATCAAGACAATAAGAGTTCAATCTCAACCACTACGAGGAGATTTTATAAAGTTTCATGAGACAATGAATGATTTGGATGCCAAACTGACATTCATTGGAACAACCACCAAATTTAAAACATAACAATGTAGTTATATAAAATGTACAAATTGGTAGTTTGAGTTTGGCTTGTGACACCCTATTTATAAGTCCTTACATGACCTCATGACCCTTATAGACACCTTTTTTCTCATTTCTAGGCATCCATAGCCTTCTAGATGGTCATTCCAGCTCAGCCAGGCTCTATTTCCTAGGGTAATCCTATCCCCCTAAGTCCTGAGCCTATACAGTAGGAGCACCATACCTATTTAATAACATCAGACCCTAGGGTGACCTATTTTTAGCACTCTTGTCCAATCAAATTTTGAGCCCAAATGGTCATTTTCATCCGATTCCTATCCTTCATCATGTTGACATAGCGTGAATACATTTAACCCATGACCAATAGGTCCCTACAAAAGCCCATCCAAAGTTCATTTACAAGGGAGGTGACAAATCTTACAAAGTAAGTAAGAATGCCAATAAACTACTAAGGTAAACTTTCCTATTCTCTGCATATAGTCACCCAACATAGCTACAAACATATCCAAACTCTCATACCAGGCCCTAACCACCTCAAACACTCTCAATTTGGCATTTTTACATCCATATTACACTATTGTACAAAGCACATCAAGTGGGAGAACTACATATGGCTTGATCCCTCTTCAAAGTATTGGTATGTAGGCTGTGTACCCACACAAGGGGTGTAGATCAAATGTTTAGTGCATCTTACACACACTAACCCCCCCTTTTCAAGTGATTCAAATCTTGTTTATCAAGCATGATGGAGGGTTAGGGTTTGAAGATTAAAACATATCTAAGGTGAGATATATCAACATTTAGCACTTAAATTTTCGTAGGTAGGCTCATATAAGAATATCTCAAAGAACCCAAAAAAATTAGGTCTCTATGAGTAGTTTGGACCACAATGGCAGAAGAGGATAACTACGTCAGACCCTAGGGTGTCCTATTTTTGATGGTTTTATCATTTCACCAAATGAAAGCTAGATTATAATTTACGACACTATCCCAGTCCTACATAGCTAGTTTCAGACCCTGCAATAGCTATTTAGACATGTATTAAGCTATGTTTCTCTTAATTTATTACTATTTTTACAAAGGTAAAAAAGGTAAATAAATTATACAAATCAGGACTATAATTATTGTAATATTATTTACTAGTTTATTAATCTAACAAATCCTTAACTAAAATAAGAATAAAACTCCAATATTCCAAAAATAAGTTAAATCATTTGGTGAACCCGAATTACTTTGTTTGTACATAAAAACCCTAGAAACCCTAGGGAAAATTCATTGTTAATTTTTCCTAGTATTTTTTTGATTTTTTTTGCACATTTAAATAAAAAATTCACATTTTATTTTTAAAATTTACCTTAGTGATTTTTAAAATTATTTTCTTCAAACCATAGTTGCCCATACTAGGCCTTGGTATTTTCCAAATATTTTTCTAATTTTTTCTTACATATTTAAATCATAATTTCTATTTAATTTTTAAAATTCACCATAGTAATTTTTAAAATAATTTCTTTCAAACCCTAGTTGCCTATACTAGGTCCCATTTTTTCCCAATATTTTTCTTTCATATTTAAATTAGATTTTTACATTTAATTTGTAAAATTTACCATAGTAATTTTAAAAATTATTTCTTTCAAACCCTAGTTGAATATACTAGGTCCCTTTGCTTTTAAGGGATCACCTTACATCCAAATCAGATTTCACTTAAAAATAAAAAATGGATTTCACTCATTTCATAACATTTATTAAAAACAATAAGGAGTCCATACTTGGTCCTATCATGAACATGAATGATGAAGTTTACTACATGTTAATACAATGCCTCATTCTTTTATTTTCATGCTTATTTTTTATAATATGAGATGATAGTAAGAAATTAATTTCTAAACATGTTAAGATACCTATTGCCTCACCTCCCTTGGAGCCTCTATCCCATGTTGATTAATGTTGCATGGTCTATTTTACTCTTCTCTAGGTCACCACCCATCGCTAGAGATCCTAGTTGACACCCTTTATCCCTCCACCACCTCAACTTGTCGATTACCTATGCTCTCTTCTCATAGCTACTACTAGTCCTATATGATTAGTAGATAATGTGGTTATAACTATTAGTAAACATACCGCCATGCCTTCCCCACCTATTCAGGAGCCTCGTAACCCTCATATTCCTTCCCATCCCAGGCCCAACCCACTTGCACAGGTAGATTCACATGTGGCATATGATATTATTGATCAGTTGAGAAACACACCAACTATTATTTCCACGTTAGAACTACTCCAAAAATAAAATGTGTTCAAGGACATTATTTATCAAACACTCACTAAGACTTCTATACCTATCAATTTAGAGCCTTCTTATTTTGCATCAATGGTCAACACATTTAAAACTATATAAGATGTTATTTATTTTGATTGTAAGGACATGCCTTTTCAGATAGTTATTGATTAAAATTTACCACTATTCATATAAGCTCAAGTTAAAACTAGTGCAATTAAGAGAATTCTAGTTGATAGTGGTTTCAGACTCAATATATGTAATATTACATTTTTATAGACCATGGGCATAAATATGGCATCCATGCAAAATTAATATAATAATATTAAAGGGTTTGATGATATACCATGACAAACATTAGGCACCATTGCTTTAGATATCATGGTAGGGCCCAAAACCCTCTCTATATAGTTCTAGGTCATGCCAGGTCCTCTTCCTTATCACCTTTTACTTGGATGACCTTGGATACATGATATGGGGGAAGTTCCTTCTACTCTTCATTGATGTGTTAAGTTTCTACATGAAGGATACCTATACACATGCCCAACATATAACTAGACATTCAGATATTATAGAATTATAGTCATTTTTTACTATTTCACCAAATGGGAAACCTCACATAATAGCTCAAGCTCCACCTCATTGCATTTCTCTTGACCAGATACATACATATGAAGTAGGAGATACTAACACATCTTGCACTCCAATTAAAGTTATTTCCTTAGCTCTAGATACTCATCCAATTATAACAACTTTAGCTATTCCAACTAATCCATTAGTCATAGTTACTACACCTATTAAAATTACATAATAATCAATAACAGTTCCATTAGTACTAGTTGATTTTATAGATACAACTTTCTCAATAGTCATAGTTAATTCATCAATTTTAGATACTCTCACAACACTGTTGTCTTCTACTACTACAATTGATGAGACTCCCATATCACAATCACCCCTTATGGTAAATTATGAGTTACCATATGTACATGATGTTGATATAGATTCCCAAGTTACTTCAGATGATGATATGACACCTACACTCATAGATGACTATTTGTGTGGATTGAGCTTTTAACCAGTTCACCTAGGAGAGTATCGAGATGAATCTAGAACCCTCATCACACATATTTCATCACTATTATCATCTCACACTACACTCTCAAGATATATTACATATTCAAGGCCAAAAATAGATCACTTAGCAATATAGTTCACATGGTTGCCTCTATGGATATAGAGCCAATCATTCAGATTCAGGTAGGCAACACACAACATCAACCATAGATTATGCTATAAATGTTACTTGATTATGGATTAATAAAAATATCTATATTAAAACACATATCTATTAGTAGGTTATCATTGTAAGATGGCTGCCCATTTTGTCTTGTTCACAGAATCATAGGCCATGATACAAACTCATGTACAACTTTACAATAGAGATTAGATAAACTATAAGTTTAGGGTACTATTCATATTACATCACCACCAACATCAGTGCTACCACTTCCATTGAAACCATCTACTACCATAGATAAATGTCCCAAATGAGATTCAACATCTTCACCACCAGAGTAACCTTTGGTTTACCTTTGATAGGATGACACCTTTATGAGTGATATATCTCTAACTACACAAAAAGCATAGATATTAATGACACCTGAGGAGATAGCCACCATGTATATAGAATTTGTGGCATATGATGATACTTATGATGATGATCTTGAGGCATTCAATGATGGTCGTGATCCTTTCCTCCATATTTATCCCTAGTGGGCTCCATCCTTGAACCCTTTACCCCATCTAGCCTAGTCTTTTACGTCATTTGTGTACATATTTCTCTATTCACATGATTGTATAGATTTTCTTTTTAGCTTACTTGTACATAAATTTTCAAAATTATTTGTATATAGCTTCTTTTCAATTTCTTGTACATAGTCTCATGATTGATTTTACATAGCTCCTTTTCAATTTCTTGTATAATCTCCTTATGATTGATTGTACATAGCTTGTTTCAAAAATACCAAAAACAATATAACATTTTAACATATGAAAAAAATAAAATAATTCAAAACACCAAAAACATTTAAATTGTATGCATTATCCATGCTTTACATTTTTACTACTATGCCATAATTAAATTTTGTTGTTATATGCTATTGTTTGTCAATTTATCTACATTACCATGCTTCACTTGATCTTGTTTGAATGTGTGCAGTGGTACCCAAATATTTAATTTCTTCACTCTACCCATTGAGGGGCATAATACTTCTACATTCAAGACATACATCAATATATCTACCCACTAGGGGCATCTTTTACATGACTACACCATCTAGGTTATGTCATTCCTACACTACACGCTCTAATTATCATGTTGATATACATTACTTACTAGCTTACATAGATTACTCTATCGACATTCACTAGTATATATCACTTGTCTATTTCTTAGCATATACCTAGTCTTGTACTCCATGTCTTGCATAATTTCACTTGATTTGATTAGTTAGATGTGATTGTATTTCTATACCTTACATGCTTTCTAATATTGCTTTGCATAGCTAGGTGTGATTACATTTCTTAGTTCTTGTTTAGTCTCTTGTGTGTGCCTTAGGACATTTGAAAATGTCTTTTTCTTTTAATCTTCTATGTGATTATGGACCTTATGCCAACCTTTCTTTTTTTCAATTGTATGTGTATGTGGGCATTTGAACATGAATTATATGCTTACTTTCCCAGTTTGAGTGACATGTGCCCATGTCCCTTATTTGATTGGCCTATTGGCCACTTTTGTGTGCTTCTTACTTCTTGCCTTATGTTCTTCTCACTTCTTTCCTTGCATGCTTGTTGCTTACTTTCTCATTGTTTGTAATGCCATGATCCACATCATGTATTATCTTGCTTTGTTGGAGGCCATGATGAACACCATGCTCCATCCAACCTGGACAAAATACAATTAACATTTCTAGTTTCAATTCAGTATATTGCATATGCTAATACATTATTACATCTATATAACTATACCCCTATTGATCTAACAATCTCCAAAATAAACTATGCTATATCTTGAGACATCTTTTCAATTATCATTGCTATATCATATATTTTGCATCATAACACACTTGTAGGGCTCTTTCTTTTGAGGGTAGTCATTGTAGGGTATTCATTCCTACCCTCATAAGAGGGGGAAATAAATAGGGGTTTTGTCACAAAGATCATAGCCTTTTATCAGTCAAAAATCAATTTTCAAAACACTCAGAACAACCAAAACCCAAACTAGGTAGAATAAACCAAGACAATAGTGACAAACACATAACAATAATTAGAAAGAACAAAGGATAAGAGTGTCAGACTTGGATTACAACACTAAACACCAAGGTGTCCTATTTTTGGTGCTTTGATCCAAATAGTATAAATACCAATTTTTCCAAAAAAAACATAAAGGTAATACCAATTATAATTTTGTCAGCTATAGTTTAGTTTAGAATCAATAGTTCTAGTACATTTTGTCTCAAAAAAACTAGATATAAGGGGCATCATGCATGACATGATGACTCTCACTTCCAATTTTAGATTAGGTACTTGGTATAATTCCAAATCAAAATCCATGTTATAGACACTAGTGATTGGTGTGTGACACATTTGAATTATTTTCTTTATAAGTTTAGTACATTACCCAGGTATTCTTAGTAGTTACATACCTTAGTCCATCTACAGGTGGTTGGCATCACTCTTGAGTGGATTCCATATAATCCTAGTTCCCAATTTCAGAGTGGATTTCATAGAATCCTAATCTCCACCTCTCAAAATATCCAAGATTGGCCTAGTTTCTAGAACACATTCAACTATCCACACCACCTTGTTAGATTACAAAGCATTCATGGGATTCAGGAGCCATCTCATATGACACACATTCATATTTGTATCCATTTATAGCTTCATTTAGTGGGCAATGATGGAGCTAAAGGACTATCTAGCCTTCATATTCTTGAGCCACCTACTCGGAGGGATTAGAAACACAGTCCAAACATTGATTGACACATGCATGAATACATAGCTTCACTTAGTGGGTGACGATGGAGCTAAATGGCTAGCCTTTGCATTTTTGAGCTACCATCAAAGAATTGAGCACTTAGATCCATTAATGATGTTAATTTTGGTTCAACACATACCAAAAATTATCTATCATCATTCACCATCACTCAACAACATAATGGGTTTTGTATTGGTCTGCGTACCAAGTGAGGTGTATTCATTCCTTTTTCTTCCTCTTTCTCTTACCCAAATTTTGTATATTCTTATTATATATATATAATGTATCTAGTATGAAATGATCTACTCTTTTTTTTATCTTATAGATTTACACTTCATGATATGCTCTCTATGTACACTCAACATCACACAGCTTCATGAAATTCACCCTTATAGGTAAGTTTAGGTACTCTTTCTACTTTCATTTATCCTATAATTTCACTTTTATACATCAATAGAATAAAAGGGGGGAAAATATAGTCATATAAAATTTCCAAATTGTTAGTTTGAGTGTGGCTTGTGATACCCTATCCATATGTCCTTCTTGCATGCTCTTATGACCCTTATAGACACCTTTTTGCTCATTTTCAGGCATCTATAGCCTTCCAAATGGTCATTTTAGCTTAGCTAGACTCTATTTCCTAGGCTAATCCTATCCCCTTAGGTCTCGATTTTGTAGGATAGAAGTGCCATACCTGGACAACAGTGCCTAACCCTAGGGTGTCATATTTTTGGCACTCTTATCCAATCACATTTTGAGCCCAAATGATCATTTTTATCTGATTCCTATCCTTAATCATGTTGGCCTAGCATGAATACATTTAACCCATGACAAATATTTCCTTATAAAAGCCCATCCAAATTTCATTTACAAGGGAGGTGAAAAATCTTACAAAGCAAGTAGGAATACAAATAAAACACTAAGGCAAACCTTCCTAATCTTTGCATAAAGTCACCCAACATAACTAAAAACATATCCAAACTCTCATACCAATCCCTATCCACCCCAAACACTCTTAATTTGACATTTTTGCATTTAAATTACACTATTACATAAAGCACATCAAGTGGGAGAACTGCATATAGCTTGATCCCTTTTTAGAGTATTGGTATGTAGGCAACATGACAACATAAGAGCGGTAAATCACATGTTTAGTGCATATTACACACACTGACCCCCGCTTTTCAAGTGATTCAAATCCTGTTTATCAAGCATGATGGAGAGTTAGGGTTTGAAGATTAAAATTACTCTATAATGAACTCCATTGATATTCAACACTTGAAATTTCATAGGTAGGCTCACATAGGAACAACATAAAGAACCTATAAAAAATTAGGTCTTTATGAGAAATTTGGACAACAACGACATAAGAGGACAATAACACCAGACCTTAGGGTGTTCTATTTTTGGTGGTCCTATCCTTTCACCAAACAAAAGCTATATTTTGATTTGTGACACTATCCTAATCTTGCACAGCTAGTTTCAAAACCTAAAATAACTATTTCAACCTATTTTAAGCTAAGTTATGTTTCTCTTAATTTATTTATATATTTAGAAAGGTAAAAAAGGTAAATAAATTATACAAATTAGGACTATAATTATTATAATATTATTTACCAATTTATTAATCTAGACCCTTAAATAAAATAGGAATAAAACTTCAATATTCTTAAAATAAGTTAAATCAAACAACAACCCAATCTCAAACTCATGCCAAATATAACCTTGGATTAGCACCATGTGAGTATTAAACATGCCTAGTTTATAGAATTAATGCACCAAGAGATGTATGGATTAGTATAACAATTTACTAATGAAGAATAAAAGGCTATTCAAGTCCTTGGAGGCATAAGAATTATAGGTGGTATAGGTACACCTTAGTAAGGAATCATCACTAAGACTTTCTTTGAGAATTTACTAAAAATTATAATGGATAGATTTAAGGTAGATGTGGAGAGAACCACCTATAGAAAGAATAATAAAATGGTGTAGCTAATCACATTTTCTAGAGACAAAGTGGATCAAATGGATACCCTCCATGTAACATTCAAATCTTCCATGGATGCACATAAAAAGTTAATTGATAAAGTTATTGTTTTTTTCAAAAGATCAATTATTAATTTTGAGGCTATAAAGCTAGAATTTGATAGGATCATTGAATAATATAAACAATTAAAATAATAAGGGAGTTTCATGCTTCAGTGGGAGACTCTAAAAGTCAAGCTTAACCTTTGACCCTTCCACATATGGTCCCTAGATATACTAAGATTCATACTCCTATAGGGCCAATGATCATCACCTTGCTAGATTTAGTGCCTCCAATATCACCACCTACAACTAATATAAAGTCAATCCAAATTATAGTGTCTCCTTTGAATATGTCTACCATTTTAGTTACAACTATAGTTTAAACCACTATACATAAATATGTCACATCAACATTATAGTTTTATTTAGTTAATTTGTACTAGCAGTTTTGACTAAGGATTGGTTTTAGTTTTGAAATATTTTCATTGTTATTAGCTTCATCTTGTTTTTTAAAAGCACTTATGTAGGGTAAATTTTAGTTACCCATATAGAAATTAACTAGGGTTTTTTTGTTGAATTTGTAAGCATGTGTTTCAAAAGTCTGGAAAAAATTAATAGATTGTGTTTAGGTTAGTAAGTGAATGGATATGTAAATCATAATAGGATACAAAATCTAGATGGGAATGCAAATGTATAAAAAACCTATAGATGGATTGTGCCTTATTTTTCTATGGATCACATCTCTTCACTTTCAAATGATTGAGTTGATGGTGAATGGTATAAATGCTATAGAATGATAGATATGATGTTGTCTAACAACAATCTTGTCAAATGATAATAATGATATAATGTGATCATAACATTTATAAATGATAAAAATGTTATCATTTGATAGTAATTCTATCAAATGGTAGTAATATTGTCATTTCATAGTAATACTTCCAAATGATAACAATGTTATCGCTTGATAGTAACACTATCATTTGATAACATTATTTTCAAATAATGAAGATTGTTTTTAAATGACAAAAACATTAATGTCATTTGATATCATGATGTCATTTAGAAACATTTCCATCATTTGACAACATTATTATCATTTGGCAAAATTATTGACATTTGATAGCTTTGGTGTCAATTAGGAGCATGCTGTCATTTGACACCATCACCTGACACTTCTTTCATCACTTCCTAGTATTAAAATTACCATTATGAGTATATGGGTGGATGTTTGTTTACATAAAATGGTGAATAAGCTCATATTGAATTTTGATGAAGTGGAAAACTATATTTATATGTATGAAATTTATTTTAAACAGTAGGTGAACTGACTTGAAAAACTAACTTATACCCAAAAAATTTAGGATAATCCATGTTGTTCACAACCCCATAAAATAGCCAAATGCCAATTTCTAAAACCTAAATATTCTTCAATTAATGAATTAAAACCACTAAAATTTACCTTTCACTTACTAAATTAAGCATTATATTTATTTATATTATAAAACATACATACATTGCATGATTTTTGACACATATTCCCAATTTAGACACTATAAAATTAGACCCATATTAGAGGATAAGGCATCCCAATTCCAAGATATAAGTATATATTTTTCCCTCATTATAAAGGAGGATAATTTTGCAATTAATACAAGCAATAAATTTTTTATATTGTTTTATAAGTTTTTGTTGAAGTGTTATCTCTTCTAAAATTTCTATCTCACTAAGGATTTCCATTTAGTTAATACAATATAGAATAGGTTATGTAACTATTTCCTTTTCAATTATTCAAATTGAACAAATAGTTAGTCTAAATGCTCATTGGTTATTAATCATACTGATTAATGGTTAGAGGTGAGGATGTGATATGTAGTCTAGTTTTAACCATTTTTTAATGATAATTATTGAGTATATTATAATTATTTCCTTTGATGATTAAAGGTGTTTATTTATCAATTATGCTAACAAAATTTTTGTAGTAGGTGCTAGTCCTTGAAAATTTGCTTAGTCTAGGATAGAGGAAGTTTTCTTGGAAGGGTTTATTCCTTAGTTAAGTCACAAAGCCTTATTTTCTGCCCTAACTTTCCTCATTTTAACTTTTATTTTGACCAATTCCACCTTAGGTTAAATCTACCCATCCACCTCAACTAGAATATAGACTCATGTCATAATTGGATCATCTAAGGTAAATGACCACTTTGCTCACCGCTATTCCACCACATGGTTATTTAAAAATTTGATACCCTATAACTTGTGCCATGGAGTGAATATTTTCACTAATCCTAAAACCTTAGAGGTATCCTCATAAGATTCTCTTGGTATGCACAAAATCCACATTAATACACATATTGAAATCTTCTTATTTCAGTCCTTTAAAAATATATTATTGGATGAGAAATAAATTTTTATTGTTGCTCCACATTTAAACAATTATCTTCCATGAGTTTCTTTCCTTTATATAGTTGGGTTGATGTATCAGGAAGCGTATAGGATAAAATAGGTTAGCTAAAGTCATGTGGTGAAAAATATAACTATGTAAGACCAACTTATTCATGTCTTCTAGATATTCACATAGTCCACATGTTATGAAACTATCACTAGGCCATTGTATTTCTTCATTATTAGGTGCTTCATTATTGTTAACATTCCAATCTTGGGTGTTTTCATTGTCATTTGCTTTTTTTAATTCTTCCATAATATATATGTGTAATTTTTTGATTGGAATAAGTTATAAATGAGACGTGACTCTTTTTTGGCTCATGTTGAGATGAGATACACCAGATTATATGCAACCAATAAGTTGTAAATTAAAAAAAGGAGCATCATCCATTGGAAAGGTGTAAATCCATATGTTGTGAAAAAATTGTATGCACCCATGGAATGTAGAGGGTATATAATTTATAGAATGAATCCATGCCTTCTTAATAGAATATTATAATTGATGTCATTAAGTATAACTTAACATTTCATAGGTAAGGTCTTGTTAAATCCTTTGATGATGGTGTTAGAAGGTGTTAATGATTTATTATCAATTTCTAGTGCTTCTAGAATGGCCATGGTAAATTTTTTTAATCCTACTCTATTATTTACAAGAATCCTCTCAACACATTGAATTTCAATAGTATCTTAAATATATAAAGGAATATTTTTGTTTATAGTGTCTTTATGTAGGAAAACTTTGAGGTGAAATTTAATGAGTTGCTCACTATTTTGCATTATATTGACCAAATTAGTGAAAGTATTAATTTTAGTATTAATAAGTAATATATACTTTTCCAAAGCATCTCATAATATGTCATAAAATATTGTGATTGATTAAGTGATTATTATATTTAAAATGTAGCTCATGTGTTTTGGCCCACTAAGTTAGAATATATATATATATATATATATATATATATATATATTCTAATGGGAGTAGGAGGACCATTAATTTTTATAGCAGGATTAACCTTATTTAGCCCACTTTGTAGATTAAAATAGGGAATATAAATATTTCATGATCTACCCTTTCAGGTTGTTAGAAAATTGAAAAAAATAATAACCCATGATTAAAGTTAACTAATGAACAAATAATGGTATAAAGGTGTAAATTTGAAAAATAAGGTTTGAAATGATTAAGAAAACCCTAAGAGGAATATATATATATATATATATATATATATATATATATATATATATATATATATATATTCTAATGGGAGTAGGAGGACCATTAATTTTTATAGCAGGATTAACCTTATTTAGCCCACTTTGTAGATTAAAAGAGGGAATATAAATATTTCATGATCTACCCTTTCAGGTTGTTAGAAAATTGAAAAAAACAATAACCCATGATTAAAGTTAACTAATGAACAAATAATGGTATAAAGGTGTAAATTTGAAAAATAAGGTTTGAAATGATTAAGAAAACCCTAAGAGGAATAGGGTTTGTAAAACCCTAATTCAAAATCCAAGCAACATATCAAACCCTATGTGAGATTGGCATAATGTAAACACCTAAATTTAATTCGATATTTTTAGAATGAGCATGCATGGAAATAGTTGACCTAAAAACTAGATCTGAAGTAAGTGATGGAAATGTAAGAAAAGAGGGTTTAGAAGAAACCCTAGGTTAAATGTTCAAAATATTTGGGGGTTCACCATTTATGTTTACCCTAGTTCCTATTTTTATACATAATGAAAAAATAAATAAAAAAATTAAGTAGATATAAACATACACAACTAAAATATAAAATTAAAACCTACTTAAGTGGCTAAATAATGAAAAATTAACTCTAGTGTCACAAACATAAGCTAAATTAGTGCAATGGATTGATAAAGAGGTTAAAAAATGAATGCACCTTGGCCATTATGTAAATATGAGATTATATTTTGACTATGTTGACTATGTTTCACCTAATACTATATTTATAGACCTACACTATGCTCTGAGATGAGGCCATAGTTGTATGGGCTTGTCTTGTACATGCTCGACCATAGAAAACTTGATCCACCAATCTCTTCTTTGTGGTACCAATCCTATCTCTATGTCATTGGGATTGTCTCTATAGGATTTCATAGTATGATTTTTTTGGTTCTTATATTTTTTCTTCTTAATTATGACTTTACCATCACTTCATATATGTGTAGAGAAGAATATGTTATATGATTGAATCTTTACGTTTACCTAAATTTCACACTCCAAAAAAAAAACAATAATAATTGATTCAGACAACCACCAAAATAGCATTAAAAATTAAATATCCCAAATGCTTGAAATCAAACCTCCATGTAGTTTTGTGGTGTGTGGATGGAATATATTGAGTAAGGGTTTCCACCTCCTCTTCCCTATATGTGATCAATGCAATAATTTAATTCTAATGACCCTTATTTGGCACAAGGGAATGTGTAGAGATACCAAGATAGATAAGTGTCACAAATGTGTAGGATTATGAAGAATAAGATGAATGGATAATCATGACTCTAGGATTAACCCTTAGTGTGATTAATTCTCTCTCTATTGATTTTCTCTTAATTCCTAGATATATTAATGGATTCACAAGACCTTGTCCTTATAACATGATATAGGATGATTCATGTGTGATAGTAGACTTTTGAAAATGCAAATGGGAATGGTTAAGGTGTAAGTTAAGGGGGAAAAGATATAATGACCAATAATATTAAAATTTACAAGCTCATAGGGCTATGATCTTGTTAAGGGAAAGCTAATATAGCCAAGGGCTTGTTCAAGAGACAAGTTTCTTTCTATTTTTTAGACATGGTTAGATAATAGGTGATAAATAGTTAAAATGTAATAAAAAATAAATTTTGTATAGGTATTGATGTGATGTTTACTATTAAAAGGCCAAATAAAAACTCATGTGTGGGGCTATCCTATAAATGGGTTAAAATGTAAAAGTTTCAAAAATAAGTTAAATTAGGAATAAAACACATAAGGGTTTTGTGCCAAATTTAGGTGTCTACATTATCTCACATCATCTAATCATATTACTAAATAATCATGTTATGACATTGATGACTTATCATGTGTCTTATAACTCTGCATTCAAGTCAAAAATATCAAATGTCCATCATGTGAAACATGGAAAATCATAACTATAAACTTGTTATATATTTGATTAAAATAAATTTATTCCATTTAATGTTGATACACAACATTATACACATCAAATAGGCTAAAACCATCTTGTATTCACATATATATCATAAGTTATCAACAAGGGTTTCATTTTCTAATTTTATACAGTAAGTAATAACAATTTATAAAGGTTAGTTTCTTATAAACCATATAGTAAGTAATAAAAAATATGAATTAAATCTATAGTAAGTAATAATAATTTAAAAAGGTGAACATATAGTAATATATGAGCAAGCAGATGAAACTAATAGGATGATCTTCAACAATAGTAATAAATTCACAACATAAACAACTACAATGCAAGTTCAAAAAAAATATGAAATTCAGTCATGATATAAACAACCACAACATGACATAAGTTCAAAAATATTTTCAAATGCATATAATAAATATATTAATAAATACCAAGAGAAACAATGAAATAATTTACAACACCAAAAATAATAATAGGTTCTAACATAATATGTTTCAACACTAACATAATAAGTTCCAACAATAAAAAAACAACAATTTACAACATAATAAGTAAAATAACATAATAAACAATATTAATTTCCACCAAAAACAACATAATAAGTTCTAATAAAAAATGTTCCAACAATAATATAATAATTTCCAATAACAAAAAATAAAAGTTTGAACATAATAAATAACAAAAACATAATAACTTACCCTACAATAACTTCTACTTTCCACCCATGCACATCTTCCTCCCAAGTGATATCCTCTGAACTCCTTTAACGTATTCAATTTTGAATCCCCTATTTACATTAATTTTTAATTCAGGTTTTGGTAAGGAATTCCTAAAAAATGGTGTGTGGGGAGGTCATCTACCAATAGTAAAGATACAAGGAAAATTACAAAAGCACAAAACATTCACTTAAGAAATAATAGTAAAACATATTGGGCAGTTCATCTTATTTTTATTTTTTTATTTCACTCTTTACATCGTGTGAAATAGAAACATTGGTAATATTGGATGCCCACTATAATTCTTCTCAGGGGTCAAGTCACACTGGGGACAATAATAATAATAATAATAATAATAATAATAATAATAATAATAATAATAATAATAATAGATTCCCTTACTAGAAGTGTCAAAAATAGGATGATCCCCACTTGCTTTGCTCTTAGCTTTCCCCATAGGTGTTTTAGTTGAAAAGTCATGTGACTAGAAAGAGGGGCAACTTAATAACATATAATCATTTTTACATATTTAATATAATAATATTTTTTAGGGATATTAGTTATATATTAATATAATAATGATTCTATCAAGTGTATATGGGTCTATTAGTAGGGGATATTAAATTTATGATAATGGATTTGGTTTCTATTATTAGGAGTGGGGCTCTCTCCATGATGGCATGCCATTAGACCAATATATTATTGAATATGATAAATAACTATATATTTATTATTTAAATTAAATTTTAATTAACTTACATATTTTTTAAGTATGTTAGTTTCATGTTGACTAAATGAATAATATGGGAATAAACTCTTATGATAAAATCCATAATAGTCACAAGGAAAAAATGATTTAACATACTAAATTTAAAATAATTATTTGTTGTAGATGTAAACATGATAGAAAAAATTGACTTATGAGGTGTGGAAAACAAGTGGTAGTTATTATTATCTTTGCTTTAATATTACATTCTATTTTTTAAAAAGGCATACTTATTTAGTTTGCATTACATAAAAAAATTCCAACACATTAAGACAGTTATGTGGATGATCAAAAAATAACATGACAATGAATACAAAACATGATATTCACAAACCTTCCAAAATCTCTACTTAAAAATAATTAAAGCAAGGGAGTCTTGAATATATATAGGACAAGGTAGGCTATATGAGTGATCCTTACTTGGAGAAACAACTCATTGCAAGTGAAAAAATAATGAAATGTGAAGAAGTTATATTGAAACCATTAAAGGGATACTATGTTTTCATTATTTATTAAGATTTTTTTGGAAATAGTATAATACATTTTCTCTATTCTTTTTCACTAAGGTAATTGCTCTTCCTCTCCTTTGTCATTCTCCTCTTATTCCTCAATCTCCTCATCTCCATCCTTCCCATTCTTCACATCCTCTTTTTCCACATTTACCTCAACTTTCTCTTACTAAATCTCCTCAATGTACTCATCCTCATTATTCCTAGCTTCCTCCTCATTCTCCTCAACTTCCTCTTCTTCATCATCCATAATATTTGTCAGTGGTCTCCTCTTAGAGGGATGTCATTTGACATTTTTGTTGGTAGTTATTTTATCCAAAGGAAATTGCTACATAATAAATCAATACTTTGTGACACATCAAAGTAAAGTATATAATATATAATTCAAAATACTAACATGAGTAGAATACATAAATCTTACTATAATTAGTTTATTAATACATTCCTCTCATATGTCTAACTACCTATCATGTATCAGTGCATGTTTCACCTCTTCACATATCTCTATCAAAATTTCCTTTTTGCTATCATAATCTTATATATATTTCATTTTTTTTTCATTCGATCAATTACGTTTGTAATAACTTAGACACCCTATATACCAAAATAATTAGTTTTAACAACATTAATCATAGCTATAAAATGCAAAAAATTGTTAATATTCAAAAATTATGTCAAACATAGTTGTAACCTACATCTGTAAATGTCTTTTTAAGTGTAATAAAGTGGAAACATGTTGTCCTATGAATACTATATGTGTACTCTATTGAGTATGTACTATTAATAAATAAACCTTAGTTTTGTTTATTAATTTATTGGAATGTCATTTTTAATATATATTTCCCTTTTTTAGAGCCTTTAGTCCATGAATGCTTTTGTGATGAATGTTAGAACTCAAATTTGGTTGACAATACAATTTTACCATATACTTATTTGTTAGACATATAAATGTATTTATTTTTATTCTCTCATTGCATCCAAAAGGAAAGGTTTTATATATAATGACCAATTGAAGTGACATATAAGAGCATTAGTATATAACTCACATTTTAGATAAGAATTACCAAATATGTTGTTTATCAAGTATATATTGGCCGAATAGTAGGGGGATAACAAATTTTAGATAATGCCTTCACTTTCCATTATTGGTAATGGTCTCTCTTCATGATGACATGTCAATAGACGATTAGATTGTTATAATATGATAAATAATTCTGCACTTGTTATTTAAATTATATTTGAAGTAACTTACACATTTCTAATCTATGTTAGATTTATGCTGACTAAATGAATAACACATGATTAAATTATTATGATAAAATATATAGTATCAAAAAATAAAAAATAATTTATAATTATGACCTTAAAATATTTGTGTTTAATATGTAAAATTATTGTAAAAAATTAACTTATAAGGTGTGGAAAACACGTAGTAGTTATTATTTCTCCTTCAATAATACATTCTATTTCCTAAAAAGGAAGATTTATTTAGCTTAAAATACATAAAAAATTTCAACACATTAAGATAAATTGTGTGGATGAATGAAAAAAGGACATAAGGATCAATACAGAACATGATATTCATAGGCATTATAAATTCTCTCCTTAAAAATTCTTAAAGTAGTCATCAAAAAAGGGAGTGGCAAATCCCCCCATTATCTATTATGGTGAGAAAGGACATTTTTATAAAAGGGATCCTAATAATATAACCATTGAAATACCCTCAAATTTAATCAATAAATCAAAAGAGGAATACCTTTCTTGCTTAACCAAGCTTTTGAAACAATTCAAAGTTTTAAAGACCCTAGACTCTATCCAAACTTCAAAAGCTATGTTGAACTCTAGGAAGAACCCTAGGTTGAAGTTAGTTAGAGGGAAAGAGGAGGAGAATATATATAAAGAGCTTATTTATATTGATAAAGGTAATACTAACCCTCCAGTGGAACACCACACCTTGCATTTCAATGATCTAGATCTAGATGGTGATAATTCTTTGTCAAGTGAGTCCACTCTTATCCCTAAAGGGAAGAAGAAAACTAGGAGAGAAGAATATTAGATAGAGATAATTAAAAAACTAGATAATTCCCTTTGATTACAAATGGGTATAACTAGGTGTTTGTTAAATGAAAAAAATAAGCTAAAAAAATAATTCAAGGACATGCAACTATAATTAAATAATGAGAAAAACACTAATAAAATAATATTTCAAGAAGATGTAGTTCACTAGGACTTATTCTAAGACATTTGACAAAATAGAGAATGCATGGATTATGTTAAAAAATAGTTTGAGAGAGTGTAAAATTAAGTTCATCCTATCAAAGGAACAATATAAAAGGTGATATTAATTAGTAAGGTCACCATTAGAAACTGTACCTCAAACATCAAGATCCCACAAGAGAATTTCAAGAAAAAGAAAGAAAATGATCCGTAGGAAGATCCTAGTAGGATAATGAGGGGTAAGAAAATGAACTAGGAGTAAATATTAAGGATTGAGGATGAATCCTTCAAAAACCAACTCTAAGTACTTAAGAAATACTAGGAGTTAGTGGAGAGTCTTTATGACCTTACTAGCCACTAACTCTCTTCTACTTATATTTGGGTTCTCAACACCTTTGTTGACATTTATTTACTAGAGGAGGTGTTTTTGATGATGTATTATTGTAGTTTGGACTCTATGGATCTTACACAACATGTTTCTTGTCTAATTTTTGTTGTTTTTAATGTCATGCTCTATTTTATCTAGGCTTTGTAAAAGGGTATGTGCCCTTTCAAAACCCATATTTTTCCAATAATAATAATTAATTTTTATATTAAATCAATGATGTATTGGCTAGAGATAAAGACATGTAGGTTATGTGGGTGCTCTTTAATTAGAGAAAAAACTCCTTACACATGAAAAATAATGAAATGTGAAGTTGTGATCTCTTAACCATGAAAGGAATACACATTTTTCATTACTTACTATGTATTAGCTAGGAAAATTTATAATACACTTACTCTACTCCTTTTTGCTATAGTAATTTATCATCCTTATCTTTATCATTATTTTCCTCTTCCTCACTCTCCTCATCTCCCTCTTCCTCGATCTCCACATCTTCCTCTCTCACATTTCTTTAGCTTTTTCTTCTTCAATATCCTTAATGTATTATTCCTCTTTCTCCTTGATTTCTTCCTTATTATCCTCAAATAATCTTAATTGGACACTAAACATTGCCAATATCAAGAAATGCAAAAAATCCCTCTTTTTCATTCTCCTCTTATTCATCATCCATAGGAGATATAGGTGGTATCCTCTTAGACATATGCCATTTGATTATTTTTTTGGGAGTTGCTTCGTCTTAAGTCCATAACTAGAGAAAACATAAGAAATCAATACTTTAAAATACATACAAAATAAATTATATAAAATGTAATTAAAAATAATAACATGAATGGAATCCATAAATCCTACTAGAATGAGGTCCTACTTTAGTAAGGGAAGCTCCAATATTGGAATGGGTTCTTGCTTTAGGATATGAAGCTCCAATAAGATAAATAGGTGTGATGGTCATGATAACATTTTGGTTAAATAAATTTGAGGCAATGAACTCATCAAAAAGGCTATAATGGGATGCTAAATCACTGCCAAGAGTCTCATCACTAGTCAATTTAGAAGAATCATTATTGAAAGTCATGTGTTCATCCCTAGGTGGTATAAATTTGAGACCATGATTTAAAATGGGTACTCCAGCTAATAAGGGTTTCGGGATTCCTTTGAAATATGGGCCAAGGCCAGTCCTTATATAATAAATATGATCCATGATATAATTAGGGATAGGATGTTTTGGATTTTGAAATCAATCAACAAGGCCTTCAGAATATAACCAATTTCCTTTTGTGAAAACCTATCTATCCTTCTTTGGTGAAGTAGCAGGTACAAATACCACAGGTGGTTTTTTCTATTCTTTCTTCAGTTTCTAGATCAAGGTGGGTTTGTTTAGGCTCTTGGATGGTTTGGGTTTACTAAATGTTTTTTGATACTTTGGAAATGTTACAAGGAATGCATCCTTAAGATGACATGTGGAAATGTCCAAATCTTTAATAACAACTTATTTTTCAAGGGTTATAGGAAATAGATCAACTAAATTGGATACAAGGTCACTAGGGTTGATATAATTAGATAGAGGTGGATGTGAAACTATGTCTATTTTTATTTACAATGAATTTAGAACTAGGATAATAGTTATAATTACAATACTCAGCCTTAATATGTTTACAATACTGATAAGTCTATTGATCGATGGGGATAGTAACCTCGATCTTATCTTAGGGAAACTTAAGGTACTAATGTAAATTAGATGGAATGACTTGTAATTCATGGATCCAAGGATGACCAAGAAGTATGATATAAGGTAGTTCAATGTACATAATATGAAGTAATGTGAGGTGAGAAATAGACCTGACAATGATCAATAACCAAATAATACTAGAAGACTCCCTCTCAACATTATAATAAGCCTTTATTATGATCATCTCTAGCTAGATGTACTTCATATGTAGCCTAATATTTGTACCAATTTGAGGGAGACTATATTCATCCCTAAATAATTGTCTATAGGAACCCACTTCATCTTATGGTTTTCAATGATTACCTCAATATACAATGGGTTATTGTGGCTCAAACCTAGGGTGTACATGCCTTTTTGATCAACATGAGTTGATAAAATGAAGACAAATATCTAAATAGTGTTTGGAAATGTTCATAATTTATATCTTTGGAAATAGTTGATTCATGTAATAGGCTATTCATAATAGTTCTATGGACTTTAGATGTACGTAAGAGAGCCAAAATAGAAATCTACATAGGGGTTTTGCTTAGTTGGTTTGATAGACGATAAGGTTTCACAACATTAGGATGAGATATATTGGCTTTGGTTAACATAGTATTTATATTTGGAACTAAAGGCATAATGTTTACATTTGGTTATATGGAAGAAGAGGGCAAAGGGACCTAGAGAGAAAATCACTAGCATCTAGTTGTGATTTTATAACATAGATGTGGAAAGGATCCAATGTAATAAGAAGATGAAGGTAAAGGGCCTTGAAGGGTGGCTTATGGGTTTCTAGTTTCATTGCTAAAATTTCAAGTTAATGAGGAGCCATTGTAATTAGAACAAGGGTGTTATCTAGAAATAGTAACCCATAAAAATAGAGTCACAATAGAATTGCATAAACTCGATGCGGTATTAATAAAGGGATAGTGTATTGGCCTTATAATAATGGGTCCCATACTATGAAGAGTCAGAGATGGTCTATGGGATTTGATATTAATATTGGAAATATAGGTTGAACAATTCATCCCATAGTGTTGTTATAGTTATAAGGCATATTATTGTAACCTAAGTTGTTAGCATGTGTATTATGATTCTGATTATGATCATGCTAATTATGATTTTGACGCTAATTTTGGTTTTGATTTTACCTCTGGTTCTATCCCTAATTCTACTAGTTTCTCCTTAGTAGTGGTTAAATATGTTGAGGAAATGGATCTTGGTAGATTCCCACATCTTGATTAGTGCCTTATGGGGCCAATTTAATCTTGAATTCACCACTCTCAATTAGATCTTTAATAAGGTAATATAATTAGAATTACCGATACAAATCATGTCCAACAACATGATGGAAATTGCACCATTATTTCTCTTTGTACTAATATAGTTTTGGTTGATCTTGAGGAAATGGCCTTGGTACCAGCCATACAATCAAGTTAGCTACTATGATCTTTTGAAATAGTGTTTTAATAGGTTCTCCCAATTTGTTGAATACTCTGTATTAATTTTGGAATGTCCTCCTTTGAGGTTGTATTTAAAAATTAGGTGATGGATTAGTTGGAGCTAATGTAAATTTGGGGTCGATAGGGATTGTACTATTTGTACATGTCTTATTTTAGTTAAACCATTTCCAACCATGTTCTTATTCTTGTTAAAACCCATAGGTTTTTCTTGCACAATTATTTGACTAAAAAATTGAGTTTGATTTGACATTTTACCCTATGTAATAAGAACCTTCTCAATCTAGACACCGTTATCTATGATCTCATAGAAAGTGTTTGTGTAAGTACGCTGTACATTGTGCACCACCTCAGGGTGCAGGTTATGTGCAAATATATCCGCCAATTATTTGTCTAGTAAGTTATGCTGAAAATGACCAATTAATGATCTCCACCATTGTAGGTATGCTATGAAGCTTTCTCCATCACATTGTTTGGGTTTTCACAAGTCAATAATGGTCAATTCATGTATGATGTTGTATGAGAAATAGTTGAATTTTTTTTAGTTAAGTCATTCCAATCTACAACCAATCCCCTAGTTAACTTGAGTAGCCAATCTAAATCTTGTCCTACTAAACTTCATGGAAACAATCAAAGTAAGAACATGCTACTGTAAGCTACTTCTTGGCCTAATACAAAAAATGCTTAGATATATTCATGTGGGTTACCCTTTCCTTTGTATTTATTAAATTTGGGTGCCTCAAAATGAGGAAAAAAGGGGACTTGGAGAATACATAAATCAAATGGATATGGACATATCTAATTGAATTTATACTTTTTGATCTTATTTCTAGTCTCCAAACGTGACACAATCTCTTTCATGTGGAGTCCATTTTTGCATGTTTGGTGTATTTATGGGTGGAATATAATTCTTTTGGGGTGGTATGTGCCCCTGCTATTGTTGTTAGGGTAGAATGTGCCCTTATTATTTCATGGATTTGGTAGGGAGGTACACCTTATGATCCTCAACTTGGTTTTGGTTTTCTTTATGAGTTAAGTAGATAAGTAGTCAATTCCTAGGAATTTGTTGCCTCAAATTAACTATGTTTTGTTGATTTTATGGAGTCTTTTTTATCTATTCACCATTGTACGTGTTGGTTGAGATGAACTAGAAAAATTATTTTGTATGATTTCTTTAATTCATATTGAATGTTTGGGTCTTTGACTTTGTAAAGGAACAAGAGGCTCTTGGTGATTAAAAAATGTGTGATCCATGTCTAGTGAAGCATGTTGCAGAACCTCTCAGGACTTGGGTTGTTCTATTGATACATATAATCTATCATGGTTGTGTTCTCAACTATATTTTGCATTGTTTCAATCACATTTACCTATTCTTTTGAAGCACTATTATTGATTGACGTAGTTGCTAAAGAGTTTGTTAAGTCTATGATAATTTGGTCTGCATGCCACTGACTTATCTTCTTGATCTTGTTAACAAGATATTGATCAGTTGGTTTTAACTTTATAAGTATTTCCTTACCTTTGATATAAGAAGGGATGTTTTTTTGCAAAATGTTTGAAAAAACTTGTTCTTGATGTTGTTATCCTTCTCTAACTAAGGTATGTAATTATTTCATGAGAAAGTTTGAGGGTAGTCTAACACCATATTATATCAACCTTAGAAAGGTTTCATCTTTGTACTCTTAGAGTTGATATTCTAAATAATCTTCTCTAGATACTACTATTTTGGTAATGTCCTTAAAGACCACCAAATTATCTTGACCATCATAATAATGCTCTTCCTCATAGCTAAGGTCGTAAGAGACCCACTATGAGTGTACCTTTGAGTCATGTCTAAAAAGGTTGATCTCTATGTTTGAGTATATTTTTAAATGTTTTACAAATGTCTGAACAAGGTATGTGTTTTGATCTTTTCTAAAAAAGGATCTAGGTAACCAAAAAAAATATAAAAGGGAGGGTCGCATAGTACCACACATAATTAGAAGAATGATGTTCACGAATTTACTCAACCTTGGGTAAAGTTGAAATCATATGAATTGAAAGAGGGTATGATAACTCAAAAATCCTAGAGTGTAAAAAGTACACTAAAATGTAGACTTTAGAGATACATCAATACCATAAAAACTAGTTCAACTTTGATGAGATATTAATATAAAACTCGAGGAAAGCCCTTTAAATTAGGAAGGAAATAGTAAAAACTAAGAAACTCAAGGTGTGGAAACATGCAAGAATTGTTAAGTATAAAAATAGAATCAAATGAGTAGAACAACACCATCACATGGTAATAGGAATGGTATTATAAAATGTGTTCTATAACATGGAGTGTGAGAGTTACACTTGATGACCCAAGTTCACAATGGTGAGATAGATGATGAGTCTATAAACAACCTTTAACCCAAATAGGAAATTGAACCCAAATTCTCTTAATTCAAGTGTACATGGTGAACCTAATTAACAAATCAACCTTATAAACTTAGAAAGGTGCACTTTTAAATTTAAACTATCAATGAAGTACTTAAAGATAATTGGGAATTAGTTTAGACACAAATGGGCAACATAATTACACCAATTAGATGATATGACACAATTTTTAAGATGACAAATTTGAATAAGGAAAATATTGATTTTTAATTGGATAGTGTAATGCTTCCTTATTCAAAAAATTAGGGATAATTTTTTTGGTTATGGCATGTGTTTGTAATCAAGTTTTGACTCAAATCAAGGATAAGTAATCTAAGACCAAAAGACAAATGCAACTAAGTGATCGTTTAAAGCCCTAAACTGACAAGGTTTGATTTGTATTGTTGAAGTCCATCTATATACATACAATTAGAAGGAAATTAAGTGTTCATCCAAAATAAAAACACATTATATAGTAAGATATTTTACACCTCCCTTCTTCCAAGTCACAATATGAAAATGTGGACCTTTGGGTGTACCCTGAATCAATAATACTCCATGACAAGTGGGGATTTATAAAACTTACAATTTATGACTATCGAGATGGTTCTAAGTGTGTCTAACAAGGAATGCAACACATCAATTGGATCTATGTCAATAAGCTTGTTGTGAAAATGTCTAATCATTTTCACAACCACTACATCCATCAGCTACTCAGTGTAGTTTGATGTCTTAAATGATCATATGTTCTAGGTTACCTTACCACTAATGGAGATGGTTTAACCACTCAAACCACCATTATATTGGGGTGATCCTAATTTGTATACCCCATATGGAGAAGGTTTGAAGACAATGCTGGGAGATGAAGCCCCAGGTCAAAGATTCCCTATAGAACTCATGGGAGGTAATGACATCACCCTTACAAGCCAAAATGTTTGAAATAAAATCTAATTAAAAAGGCTTTAGGGTTGTTTTTAGATCACCCAAACCACACAAGTTTTGGGGAGATCCTAGATAGCTTCTTTTTCACACCTTGGACAAAGGCACAATTATAATGAAAAGACACTTTTGATCATCTAAGTTCCCTATAAGGGATAGAGGGAGAGAATACACACATAATTATTTTGATTAAATAATATAACAATCAATAGATGATTTGCATAAAATAAACACACTTTTTGAAAAAGATTGCAACTTTAAAGTGAGTTTGGTTTTAATCACTAAAAATGAAGTGTTTGGTGGTGTTCTTAGACCCTTAGCTTTTAGTTTGCAAAATATTTGAAAAACATCCACTTAAATAATCAAATAAACCATCTGATTCCTATTAAACACCAAAGGAAAGGTTTCTAATTCTTTTTTAAAACACCAAATGAAATTTGAAAATTCTTAGTTATACTTAATTTGTCACTTTTCTATACAGGTCCTGCATAAATATTTAGATAGTCTTGTTTAGCTTTGAAGCACTTTTTATTTTCAAAGAAGCAACCTTGAATTTGTTTCTCTTAGGTATATGTTTTTTTTAAAACATAGAGACTGACACCGATCACTATTGACTGGCACTAATTCTTTAAGATTATCATCGATTAAAAGCCAACCATGGCTGGTCAAAAATGACTAATAACGGTCTCTTGTGAACTTGAAGGCATGATTTTTTTTTGGCAAAACGCCTTATTAGGATAAAATATCCAAAAGATAAGCTTCTAGATCAATATTATGTTCAAAAGAAAGACTTATAAAACTAAAATTGTTAGAAACAAACTTGATTAAAACTCTAAAATTAAAAATTTCAGCCATATTTTCCCTTGTAACCCAACCAATCACAGTTATCCCTAACTGATGTCAGTCATTCAAAACCATCACCGGTCACTGTGTGACCTATGTGTGCGTAAAAAATGTTAGAAACATGGGAAAATAAGCATAATTTTTTTTATTAAATGAATTTTTAATGACTAAAATGGAAATGTAAAATTTCCACAATGTCTTCCTTGCTTGAATGGACTCAATGGTCCCACTAGGCATGCCAAAATGTAGTGTTGGATTACAAAGAAGATTAGTTCAAACATTAGTCATGACAATCACAAAGAATACATAAAGAACTAACAATCTAATCCAACCTATTTTGTGGGGTTTTCAAATGACATTAATAAGTAATTGAAATAAATCACATATGCATATTACCTTCCCAAGTGATTCCACCATCTAAAAGCAGCTCTAAGCATGTTTTTCCTCTTGATTTGGTGTTCTTGTCTTTGTCAAAAATGGATGCCAAGCTTCTCCATAATCTCAAGATCACCATGCATAATCTAAGATCAATATATGAAATCAAATCTATGCCTATCAAATGAAGCTATCCTATTTCAAATAAAACATGATGATCCAACTACACAAATGGTTTGTAGAGAGAATCTTGCATTATAAGTTTACATAATTTAAGATTAAAAATGATGTTCTATGCCCTTATATTTATATATTTTTGAAATGGGTCAAGATAAACCATGATCTTCCATCTCAATATTAAGATGTGTGGCCATGAATTAATCTAATATTACATAATAAATTCATAAATATCCTCAAAAATATTTGGGAGGAAGAGACATTAATTAGGCATGGGTGACCATAAACCTGATATTTGTTACATTTATAGCTTATGGATGCCACCCCATTGATCATATAATTAGGTGATACAAATATTCAAAATCAGTTTCCAGTAAAGTAAAATTTAATTTACTCCATGGAATTCTTAATTAAGCTCATAATTTGGTTTAATTTACCTACGTAAGATTTAATCAATTTTGGTGCAATTATTTGGAAAATGATGCATAATTAATAAAAAATAATCAAAAAGTCATATTACTAGGTCATAATTTGACTTGAGAAGAATTGGAAGGTGATGTTAGATGAGTATAGAATGTGATCCCATTTCAGATGTTGCCAATATAAAATAACAAAGGTACATGACGTTTACTAATGAATTAGAAGAAAAGATTGATCCAGAACACCAAAATGCAAAATCATCAATTTGAATAGAAATGATTTAAGAAAAGTTAGAAATCACATAAAATGCATTGCCCAATTTAGGGATACATTGGCCTAAATCGACACTTGTATATGACAAGCTCGAACCATTTAGTGCATTTAAGCGATTTTGGCCTAAATTTGGCATTGGAGTGTAATTCAAGTAAGATTGAAAATTTCAACACCAATGGTGTTAGGAATTGGATGTCAAAAATTCTCACATTTGTTTTTTGGCCTTGTTTTATTTATATTGTGGAATAATATTTACCTATAAAATTGGTTGTGCTTTAGTTGCAGAAAAATATATCTTATATGGGTGTTTTGTGGGAGACTTTTAAATACTCTCCTTTGGGAAATTAATTGTATTTTATTTCTAAAATATGTTCTCATTATTTAGGTTTTATGTATAAGAGCTTAAGAATATTTGAATTTTATATGGTTGTTTCCTTTGAGGTAACTCTAGTAACTCTTGTATTTCTAATTTGGTAGTCTGAATCTTTTTTAATAACTCTTTTTATTAATGAAATAAGTGAGGGACCATACAACCCTATTTTATTTATAAAAAAATAGATTAATCCCTATAAAGTTACGTAAATAGATTTAATAATTCTAAAGGGTTGATTCACTCATGAAATGAATTCCATGAATAACTAATAATAAAATAACTACATAATATAATTTGGATTAGAAGACCCAAATAAACCCCCTTGATTTAAAAGGGACCAAAAGAATATTTAGAGAAAATGATTGTGAATCCATCCAAAAAAAATTGCAACCTAAAAATTATCCCTCTATACATCTAGTATTTATCAAACTATATTGACATATCTCATATGCCATATGCCTAACTATTATCGAAAGCTTGACCTATCACAAAGATTAAAATCATACTTTGCATACTCATCCCATTTGATCATTTGTACATGTACTAAAACATGCACATCATCTTGGGAAAACTCAACCACATTGATCCCTATCTAAATGATATTTATGTGAATTTATATGGCACATATCACCTAGTGCCAAAATTTTTTGATCACTTTGTAAAAGTTAATTATGATAAAAATCCCTGTTAGTTATACAATCACTAAAAATTTATTGAAAACTAAAATTTTATCTTCCCCTATTAGATGATAGGTGAAAAGTAAAGGTAGAAAAAAAATACCAGATAAATGGTCTACTCCTCATCAATGATATAAAATTAATTAAAAAATAAAACTTTGGATAGAAAAACATAAAACTAAAATCATCTATCCAAAAATTCCACTATAACAAAACCTAATCTCATAGCTAAGAATAAGCTTAATATGGGTGGCTCTCTAATTATATCAAATTGATTGATCTTGATGGAAATATAGCCCAAAAAATATGACATTGTAAACTTTGATGACATTGACAATAGAAATGTATGGGATTACATTGATTTTAATCCCACAAAAAGTTCCTATTTTGAAATATAACATAAAAGAGGGTGTTGAATACAATTAAAAATGCATGTCTTAAATTAAAAACTCTTTATTTCTATTTTTTTAGTAAATTTTCCTTCAAAATCACAAGGGGACTCTCCACAATAAATAAAATGAATATTTTAATGGACTTGAAATGGGTAAAAGCATATAACTCAAGTGTTTATATGCCTATTTGTTTATGGAAAAAATGATAAAAAAATAGATTTTCATAGGTTATCAAAAAATTTACATAATTTTTTCAACATAATGTTTTCCCTTTATAATAATGGACCTCTTAACCTTTAGTATGCTCAATGTATTAAAAACAACGTCTTGACTAAATTATTTATAGGATTGATCTAAGTTTGTCTTTTTGAAATAATCATAGTGGATTTTTTTTAGGTGGCAATAATATGGTTTGAGTGCCACAAGTATAGTCTTTCCTATGCTCACTTTTCAAGTTAATTTTTTAAAAATTATTATATTTTTGAATTGAGTTGATACAACATTAATTACTTATGGGTTTATGGTCATTTCTCATAGGTACACCAAAATTTTGATAAAAATCAAAGTGTGGATGTATGCATGCAAACATTTCAATGTTCTTAGGAAATTCAAACTACATGATTTAATTATACCTTATTTTAATTTAACACATGCATAATTTCAATCAAATATGTAAATTAAATAAGGAGTATTATTTAGGCACATAATTTTGGTCAAATATTATTAATACAAAAAAAATAGTGTCATTTTGTGCATATGGTTCATCAATTGGTTTAGGTACTTATTGTCACTTTTCCCTTGTGTTTTCCTTATCTCATTATCTATGTGGCTTCATCTTACTTTCTTTATTATAGTTTATATAGATTATACTTTTTTTACTTTGGGGATCCCCTCCTTTCTATTATCCTCTCCTCTCTCTTCTTCCTCTCCCTGTTTTCTATTATTTTTGCCTTTGGGGCATATTTGACGATCCATCAAATATGTCCTTATTATGTTTGTGGGATCTTGGGATAATTTTATTTCCTTTGATTGTGTTTTCCTCTTTTTATTGTTTTTATTTTTACTTATGCTGGATAGGTGACATTGTGTACATAATTTGAATTTGAGAAGGTTATATTTGAAAGAATTATTGTAGGCATTTTAAACAATAATTGACAAGAGGAATTATGTATCAATTCAATTATAAAAACACTATATAAAGATTTATTTATGATATTAAGGATTTAAATCCAATTTTATTGATACCTTGTATCAAAACAAAGACTAGAAAATTATGCATGCAGTTGCATCCTCACCTAGGAATAGAAGACCAAAGTGATTACTTGAAATATCCATTCACACTACATTATAACTACATAGGGTTTGATTCTAGTTATGTAAGATATATAGTTTTAAATCCCTTGAGGTTTCTTAACCCACCAAACCTTTATTTTTCTTATTAAAATCATTTATGGTGATTTAAGTTAAGAGGATAAAATAAGATATTTTTGCCTATGAATTATGAAAGAAAAATGAATAGGGTTGTATGATGAACATTTGTGTACCTATCAGACATCAAAATTAGAAAGTGGGCTCAATGATTTGATGCCCAATAAAATATTTAGTGAGAAAATAGTTAGTAAATAGTTGAATATGTCCTGGGTGTATTTGATGTTACAATTTATGCATTGAATCTATCCCCATAGAATAATGCTTCTGGATGTCACATAGTGTTAAATAACCACCTATATATCGCATATCCATTTCCATAATCCCAAGATTATGACCACTTGTGTTATATTTAAGTATTTTACCCTTGTTTTTTATGTATTGTTATTGTTAGATGCATTAAGCTATATTAATGGGTGTTTTTACCATCACATCAATAATATCCCTTGTGCACTTAGTTTTACCATTTAATTAGTGTCTTTATATTATAGTGTCATTATTTGGTAAAACACCATTTTAATCCAATTGATATCAATTAACATTAATTGAGGATTGATTAAATCTAACAACATAGGTGAAATAGTTTAGTAATTTGGTTCATCATGTGTGAAATTATTAAAAATTGAGCATTCAAAAACAAATTTTAATCAATTAACATAAATTAGGCTAAATTATCTCTAATTACATATATGATTAAACTAATCAAGTAATTGGTTCAATCAAGTACTCAAATGAGAAATTGGTGAAAATCAAGTCATGTTAACTAAAAATTTATCTTAAAACATTAAGATATATAGTTGAAGTCTTTAATGAGTAATTTGAATTATATTGTTATTTTTTATTAAATTTTTAATCATGTGTGCTTAATTCATCTTAAGATAAATTTGAAGAGTAGTCATTAATATAATGACATATTTTCCTCATGTATTTTTGGTAGTTAATCACAAAGAAAGGGGACCCACTTAACACACAATCACTTTAAGTAATTGCTAGTAGGGAGAGGATTGGTGAAATTAATTGATCACTTTAGGATTATGACCTTATAGATTATTTCCCCATTAAAAAAGTTTTTGATGAGTGTAATTTCATATTAGTCATACTTATCTCACAATTATTAAAAATGTGGTGTTGTGACCAACATGCCCTTAGATCATTTGGAAACCCACTTATATTTATAATTTTTTTGTAAAAATATCCCAAAAAAAATGTCATTTAATATATTATTTTTTACATTTATAAATTTTTATTTTAACTTTTAAAATTAATATTATACTACATATGCTTAAAATTTTTCATGATTTTATATAGTTTTGATGTGTGCAATTTCATATTAACACCTCAATTCATTTCGTTCCACAAAATCTCCTAGTCTATTACTCATGGATTTTTAAATACTAAAAAATTGATAATTTCATTATATGATCCCTCGTGCCTATTTTTCATTACAAAACATTTTTTGCATCATCATTGTTTAAATTATTTATCTTTTGAATTTGAATTATGTTTAAAATTATGGCATATAGGTATATCACATAGATCCCACAACCTCACACTTTGGATCACAAATTTCAAGGAATGTGTGAGCTTGAGTGAGTGGTAAGATGCCACACATAGCTTATCTATTCATTATAGATCTTGAAATATTTAAAAAATTCACATCATCTTTTGCATCAAGGGACTTCAAATGAATTTTAAAATTTCCATGTGTTACTTTCATAGTACCTTACAATCTCACACCACCATGCAAGTTGAGAAGGCTCTATAAATATTTATCACATTGTGTAAATTCGAGCCCTCCATATGTTGAAAATTTTCACCATATCATGGATCACATAACTTAAACTTCATTTCACCAATTTTAAGAAATATTTTATATTAACTCTAAAAAATGAATAAGGACATGTGTCATGTAGTATGGGAATACATTATATATACTTCAAGGAATTTCTTCACCAAATTTTACACTATATGGATCTAAAAAAGTCAAGACACACAATGTGTCATTATTAAAAAGGTTCACAAGTTATATTAGTTATAAGCAAGGTTACCAAATTTAAAGGGCACCAGGCATTTATTTTCTATGAGCTTGTAGTCTCCCACAATTATATATTTAAATAAGTCCATGTTAATGATTTTGCATTATATGATTAAGAACTAACAATGAAGTTCCACGAGGTTTAAAATAAGCTAAGTTAGAGACCATGAATTTGGTATATAAGGTATTCTAATGATGTTTATTATTGTTTATAATTTCACATAGTTCACATGGCATATAGTGATGAAACTCCATGTCCCTCCTATAGTCTTACGAATGTGAGATGATGACATGTGGAAAGCTAAAACTTATTTTTCATAAAATTGGAAGAAATTAAAATTTAATGGGAAAAAACTATTAAATACTATATCATGTAATTAATATACATGAATGACATAACTGAAGTAGACACACAAATAATCACATAAAAGAATTAAATAAAGTCAAAACTTTAAAACTTTCATTGTTTTCCATATTTATAATTGTTCAAAGTAGCAATACATAGCCTTCCACAGAATGTGATTGTATTCATAAATTTCCTTCAGTCACATGATTTTTGAGATAATGGAAACTTGAATAATCAACATGGCTTCATCCCTCTTGTCCTATGGAACATCTTAGATATACATTGAGATAATTTTTGTATCATAGGTGTGGGTTTAGGTTTTAATAACTATAATGTTATTTACAAGGAGGTTGAAGAAATGAACATGATAAAAAATGTACACACCTCCCAAGTTGATATAAATTATTTAAATCACATAATTTTCATAAGACAAGTAGGTATTCCCATATATAGACCTATTATTTAATGTCTTCACTAAAACCATTTACCATGAAGACATGGTTTTGCCATGTTAGCATCATAATCAAATAGGATTTATTGAGAGCATGGATATTGAAAAATACTACTATCCGCCACCTCTTATAGTAGTATAAAATCAAATGGTGGGGTTGGAATGGCTCAATATCCATAATTTGAGAGATTTTCTCAAGGAATAGGATGAATACACATATATTTGGGTAAATAGATAAGAAGTCAATAACATTCCCATCAATTTGTTAAGACCTAGTGTTAGAATTATAATGGATTTTATGAACAAATTGTATGGCACCAAAAACATTTTTCATCTTGACAAGTATTGGGTTATCCTAATTTCAATGATCATTGATGATAGGTAAAATCCTACCCTAGGGGTGATACTCTATTTCAATCTAAGATAGAATGCCCTTGAAGTGAGAGAATGGAAAACAATCTTCATGATGTATTACTTGGTGGATGCTACATGTGCCATTGTAAAATTTGATAAAATTTTAAAATTGAATCTTATTCTTAGGACTGGAATACACTGGCAATTTTCTAAGCTATATGCGCATAAGTATTAGTATTTTATTAAATATATTTTTAATTATTTATATCCTCTGATTGAGAATTCCATTAATAAAGTATAAATGCCTAAATTATCTAAATAAAAAGGAGATTTATTCTCAATATTGGATCCTATTATTACTACCAATAATGTATATTAATTAGGATTGAGGTAATATTAGTATCACCCCTCAAACTGCTCTATTATGTACTAGACAAATTAGTAAAGGAGGATGTGGCTTAACAAATTATTCATCAATTTGGTGGCCATTGCAAACATAATAAAAAATACCCATTATCTCTTATGCCTCTTAAGATATGGATAACCAATTTAAATACATGGCCAACATTATAGGCATTAGAAGCACATAGATCATCACTCAACTTGGATGACTATGACCTCATACTTTGGGACCTAATAGGAAATGTGAAGACACATTTAGACACTGAGAGGAAGGGTTTTAGGGATATATCACCATGATCCTCATATTTATAATATAATATATATGAAACTAGATAATGTTGAGGAAGTAAACATGAAAATGAGAGTTGTAGGTGAAGAAAATATATTAATTAGGCAAGCTCAAACTCAATAAATGGAAGAGAGGCCATATAATCATACTTATTTCTATGGATCACCCTATAAAAACATTCATCTATAAATTAATGTATTATAATGTACACCTTCATCAAAAACATCTCCAAGGAATGAACAAACCCCCCATTTAACACAACCTCTTTCTCCATCTCACATTATTCAAATTCTAGATGCTATGTATGTTGTTGCCTAATTATCTCCCTTAGGTTTTAATGTTTGTGAGACTTTTTATTCTCAAATATTAGAGGATGTACCACTAAAATATTCCATCCTAATAATTGAAACAATATCCTCAATACCTTTACTACAATAAGAAGAGTTCACTAGGTTACCAAAGTATACACTAGGTAAATTTCACCTAGAATAAAAACTTAGAGCCCTCCAATTTCTACCATATATGTTTCAAGATAAGATAAGGTTATTGTTAAAATAGGAGTTTATTCACTTACTTGTGAAACACTAACTATCTCCCCTATATTGGTTACCATAATAACATTGGATAGATAGGTCCCTCTCAAGAGATTCCAACCTTAGCCCAAAGATCCATTACAAATAATGGACCTATTGCCACTTCTATTTTCACCATTTGAGGAGATGTCTCAGCTCTCCTCATCTAAGTGTCATAATCAAAAAACCTCAAGGATGTGGGTGAGCCTAATAATGAGGTGGATCTCTAGATATGGCTAGCTCCCTTGATGTATCACTTGTAAATAACTACTACACCTAAACTTATGAGGGAAAAGGGAGAGAAAAATGAAAGTAAACTATCCTAAGGGAGTTAATAAAATAAATTATATGATTAATACCAACCAAATACATGTTAAAAATGGGAACAAGGGACTAACCAAACATATACTTTTCTAATCTACATCTTCTCATATCAATATTTCATTATGAGGTTATGGATGAATGTTTAGACTCGGAGGACTAGAAAATAAGTCTATAATGACACTATTTAATAGGATAACTCAATAAACCTTGACACTCCATAGAAAACTTCACATGAACTACAAGAAGAATCTTTCCAATTACAAATAGGTGAGAGAATTAGATAACATGCTATGGAAATAAGGGTCATCACTAAGCAAGATCAATCATCTAAGTAAAACACACTATGAATGAATAGTCATAAAATAGGTAACAATTAATATTCTTTATTAATCCATGATATGTAAATGAGCATGGCTTCACCATACTTAGGTAGAGCATTAATTACAAAGGCCAAAATGGATAGTTCTTATAGAACTTAAGAGAGAGAGGAGAAGAAAAAAGTCCAAAGGTCCCAAGGACACTTTTAAAGATAATAAAATGAGTTACTTATGCATGAAAAGAGGATGTGAAATGGGCCATTAAAGGTTAGAAGAGACAAGTGTCTTCCCAGGTCATGAAATTCATGAAAAGTAGTATGAAACTCCCTTTGCTAGCTTAGAAAAATGCCTTCATGATTTAGCTCTTTTACAACATCCAAAAACTAACTAGGGATAGGTATGATGAATAAAATGATAGGAAAGGCCTTTAGACATGCCTCTCCATGCATTGGTTGTAGTCCTAGTCATCTAGAATCATCTAAAAATGAGTTATCACCATCTGTAGTCAAAGTAACTCTTATTTCACACACCATGCACACTTGGCCTCAAATTTGGCTTTATTTTCTCATTAAAATACATAAAAGGGTGTGGATGACACTTTTTAAGACCCTCCATGGCCTTAAATTCATTAGGTACACCTTAACAATACATCTTTTTAAAGTTCTCACACTTCTTACCATCATGTTCACTATGACAATTTTTATTAGATAAGATGAATATATTTGTAAGAACACTTAAGAGTATTAATATAACATGAAATGGAAATAAGGAGTTATAATAAGTCTATAGCTTCCTCCGAAACTTGATTTCATCTCTTGAAAACTCCTAAAACTTGTACAATGCATAAAGTAATTAAAAAGAGAAATTTTGTACCCTATTCATATAGATTATGCATAAATAATCTTAATGGAAGGGATCTTGACTGAGTCTTATACAACATACAATCATCATTCTGGGCAAAATATTCCATTTGGGTGCACTAATTGCTCCATTTTCTTAAACTAGTCACTAGCAAGGGTTTTGGAGGATTTAGGCCTATTTTACCCTCTTAGGATTTGTTCATAAAAAAATAACATTAAAATTGAAAAAATTACACAATATCAATGCTCAGGACCCTTCATAACATCTCAAAATCTCTTAGGTCCCCATGCAAAGCATTTAAGTAGATACAAGCACTCAAAGTTGCCCTGTCAAGCTCTTTTCTCCATTTGTACAAGCCTAATGTGTCCTAAAGTCCAAAAATGTTTTTTTAATAGATTACATAGAATAATAATATCTCAAATATATATAAAAATATCCTATAAACATTATTAAATAGGGTATAAATCTCACTAGGGATTGGAAGTGAAGTTAGACCCCCAATTGGGTTCTAGGCCTCAAACAGTCTTGCCTACATACTTGGTAATCCAAACCATTATATTGGGTTTCATCCTTATGTGATTGGTTTAAATTTTTTTTGAAGTTTAATAAAACTCCACACACCTATAAATGTTCACTCAACTTCTAGTTCGTCCCTTTCTCTCTATTCCTCAAGATTGTAGGTTTTGTTCATAAATGGGAAGTACCCTCTTTCTGAGATAAAATAGAGGGTACTTCCCCTAGTTGCTCAGAAATTTTTTTAATTATAAGAGTTTATTCCAGTTATTTATATTATATGTATAAAATTTTATCTCTTTTTTAGGTCATATGACCTGCTAAATCTCCCAAAAACCAAAACAAACTTCTAGCAAAGGCAGACTATGCAGGGTTTTTTCATGTAGACTATGTATACTTGAGTGGGGATCCTTTTTCCCTATTTCCATGCTATTGGTATATAATATAGTACTTATTATACATATAATTTTTTTAAATGATTAAAAATCCTATAAATCATATACATATACATTCCCAACCATGATTTTCTCCATTAGGTCTAACTGATAGGCTGATACAGTTTGTATATCTATCCTACATGCAGGTGTATGTCACACTTTTAGAGTTGTTCACCTTGATATAAGTTATTATAAAACCCATAATTATATCTTATATTCCTTTTATTAATCTATGCCATGAATTTATTTTTCCAAGTACCTAAAATAGTCATGAACTAAGTCACTTTTAGCTATAGTGAAACATAGTCAATTATGTTTGGACCAAAAGGATAATGTAGGTGTTTATATATAAATTAGGCCTTATTTACATGTTTTTTTCCCCTCTTGAAGTTATACACACCACTATATAACCATAAATATTCATCTTATGCTTGGAGTGAGGTCTTTTATCAAGGCTATCTAGCCTAGTGTCCATGGTTATGCTACAACCAACCTATAGGTGCACATTTTGTGATGCAAAGAGACCTATATGTAGACATGTGGGGCTATATCTTGTGTCTTTACTTATATGGATATAAATTGAACATAATTAGTTTTTTTTTCATCATTGGAGACCATATACCATGAATATATTCTTATCCACTATCACCTTGGGAAGTAATGACACTTAATTATTCAAATCCTATAGATAACAGTGAGGAAATTTAGTGTTCAAAAGGCAACTTTGGAGTGTTCATCTACTATCTTCCATTAGGTATCTATCCTCCATATTTTGAAACATTCATCTCCTATATATAGGATATAATGTGTGGTAATTTAGATGTATTATAGCCTTTGGAAACAGGCTCATATAACATTCATAAAACCACTAGGTGCTCTATTTTCACATTTTGGGGACTAAATCCCAGAACTCAGTCATTTCCTCTTTAAAGGTAGTTTACACCTTCATTTAATCATTTGAAATTTTAAGGAGGTATATTATAATCAAAACATAACATAGAACTCCAAATAAAGTTTTTTCATGTCCAACTTCCCCCATTAAATGTTTTCTATCCTATGCTAGGACTACCTATAGGTGGTTATTGTCACATACAAGTAAAGAATGTAAAATTGTAGGCAAATTGATGAGTGTGAAAAATGCACTATTTTTGACCTTTCATGAGTTTTATATCCATATAAAAATCTCCAAATTCACTCTTCATGCCTTAAAGATATTTAAACTACCACTAAGGCTCTCATCATAGCATGACATCATCATGATATCCCTGTGTGTGCACCTTGAAAGGTATAAAGATAATATATGTGAAATGGTATATGTACCAAGGAATATTCATAAAATATTCAATTAATCTCCCATAAATGGTGTTGAAATGAAAACTAGGATGCTTAAAAACTCAAAAAAATCTCTCACACTTTCTTTTCAATGTTGAACCCTCCATGAAAGCACCTATAGGTGTATTTCTTTGTAATATAATTATGGGTGAATGTTAGACTATCACAATAATTATTATAAAAATTGAAAGAGTTAATTTATTGAGGATACCATGAAAATATGTTCAAAATTTAATGACCTATAACATAGATCCATAGATGTGTCTTAGAGCTTTGCACACTTCACCTGGCTGACTGATATGAGAGTTATAGAGTAGACTGACTATATGATAGTTATGGATAAAAAATCTTGGAATTTTTCCTTGGAGGATGAGATTTAAATGTTATGATATTAATAGGACATTTAAAAAATTATAATTAAATTATCACAACCCTCTATAACCATGATCAAAGAATGAAGATCCTAAAAATTGTGAAAAAATGCCTAAAACACAGAATGGTGTATTCACTTGAAACCTAAGATGATTTGCATATAAAAACACCTTAAAACACTAAAAAAATCATGAATATTATTTTATAAGGGATTAAAAATCATCTAAAACCAATATCAATAAGTGAATTGTATGAACTTGTCCAAACCAAGACAAAACCTATAGGGTGCATAGATTAGTAAGTAGAAAAACACAATCAACTTGTTAGGGATGATTCATAAAAAAAATTAGCCATTAATATACAAAAAAACAAAAATTTAATTTTAATTAGTGTAGAATACACCCCCAAGTCAAATTTTTTTGAAACCTTCCCTACTGGTCGTACCAAGTACAAACGTACTGACTAGTTCTATGTGACTAGAAGGGTGAAGAAAGAGCAGAATGGTTTTAGCTCAAATTTATCACTTCCAGAGAATTTAAAACATGAAATTTATCTTTATTAATTTTAATAGACATTACATGACCTTATCCCATGTGTCTCATCCCCCCATGGGTTGTACAAGTGTCAAACTCTTCCCTTTTTCAAGAAAGCTACCCTTTCTTCTAAAGAACCTACCATTTTTCAGTTATGAATGGTTGATTAAGGAATAATAGGAGACATGGCATGTGAAATCACCATTTTTTCACCTTCATACTTCTCAATGGGGTTGTATACCTCATTTAATGCTCATTTTTACCCTCAAAATGACTCAAAAGGACATAAGGACTAAAATGACTAATGACCAAGGTTAATATAACATGGAATGACATCAAATAGATTATAATACACTATATTAAATAATATTAAATCCAATACAAACCTATAAATAACAATGTTTTTACCTATAGGGGTTCTAATTTGACCTACATGGTCAAAGTTGGTCAACAAATTGGTGACTCATAGGGGTAGCATTCCTGCTATGCTAACTAGACCTTTAGCCTTATCAGTCCATTGGGCTTAAGGAGTCATCTAAAGTCTTAAACAAAAATATAAGACTTTGACCACTTGAAAACCATTCTTTATCAAGATAAGACCAATTAACTACCTCAACCACACAAAATAAAGGACACACACAAATAAAGCAACCAAACTAATAAGACACCACACATATGCTCAAAGCACTTAGGGAAATCAGAAAAACAAACTGCTATGTACAAATAAAAATTAACTATACCTCCCTTTCCAGGATCAAAAGGGAAGTTTATTGCATCTCCTTCATGAGATAAATCATAGTGCCAAGTATGTTGCACTTTGGATTGGATACTTGATGGATTAGACCTTTTCTTGGCACTTCACTTGTTATGATTTCAAGTTGACCATCTTCAAATAGCTCCCCAATGTAAATATATTCCTCTTTACCTTGTGAACATACCTCATATTGTTGCCCACTCTTCTTCTCATGATCAACTTACATCTTCTTTGTAGGCATGGTTTCAAGAGGAGTAGTTTCTTGTTCCTTGGAAGATTTAGGCCAATAGAAGTTTGTTTGAACCTTCAAATGCTGAGGTGAAATTTTAATATTTCTCATCTATGACATTTTGAAAAATGTCATCTTGCTTACCATCACTTTCAATCAACTCTAAGGAAGTTGTAGACCCCTTGAGAGACTCAAACTCATTGCAAATGTTTACACAATTTCTGCCACAAGTCCTCATCTTTTTGATCAAAATCATGAAGGGGAATAACAAGAGAAGCTCCTTCATCCTATTATTTATAATCCAAAAGGACTTCATCCAAGATTTCTTCTTTAACATAAGGAAGGCATTCTTCATTATCAACCAAACAAAAAGACTCAACATAAGGACTCACCTCTTCCTTAGCATTTAGGACCTTTTGAGGGCTCTCAAGTTGTGTCTTAGCTATCATAAACTAAATTTGTTTCTCAAGGGATGACATATATTCAATCTACTTCTCCTTATTGGTGATGCCAAGATTAGGCATCTTAAAATCAGGTGACTCAGTCCAATGAGGCTGCCAAGGAGCTACACTTTTTTCAAGCAAGAGTTTTGAATTTTCCTCAACCAAATGGTCCTCTTTAGGTTCCCATAAAATAGGTCCATTCAAGAAAAGAGTTATGGGGTGATTACAAGATGAACTAGTTGGTGGAGGTGGGACATAGGACTCAAAATTAGATTGAAAATAAATTGTAGGTGGTCCTTTTGGAAGCTCTTGAGGAAGGGGAAAGTAGACCTTGGGCTGAAATAGATTAATTTTATTTCTCCCATTTGAAAATAAATTTATTTAAATATAATATATCTTGAAAACTCTCTTAAGGGAGGTTAAATGTGGCGTTTTTAGGCATAGGATCTTATTTTGGGTCTAAACCTTCCATCACACCTTGACTCAACAATTTCATTCTTAACTTTAACTCTTCAATCTACTTCACTAGGTTCTCTTGGAAAATTCTCTCTTGAATTTTATAGGCATCATCATGAGGATAAGGATCCTAAGAGGGATGAAATGGAAGACAATAAGTTTCTTGAGGAAGGGTGAGAGGGACTTGCATAGGATCAAGTTTATCCTCAACTTCATTCTCAACTTCACACTCTTTATCAAGATTTCTATCCTCTTTTTTTCCCCATGATTCCACTATCTTATTACAACTTAGGATGTTAGGATTTGGAGTCTCTTCTTGAGATGGTGATGCAATTTTAGGAGTGGATGAAGTGCTCAAGAAACTTGGGATCTCTTTAGGCTTGGATTCTCCACCTTGTCTACAACTTCAAATCTCATATCTAGGGGCCTCTTTTTGAGGTGGGGATGAAATTGGAAAGGGAAATGAGAGTTTAAATTACACTTACTTTACTGATGATATAGACTACTACATATACCTATTAGCCAATTATATTTTCCTATCAAGATTTTCTTTAAAAACAAGGTTTGTCTCCCCAACTCTCTCTTCTAACTATTTAGGAAAGGGATGGATTTTATAAGCTTTATTAGGCTCATGAGTAGGGGTCCAAGTAGGAATAATAAAAATGTTGAGGAAGTGGATATGAAGGTTGATAGGTTTGGTAAGCTTAATTCTAATGTATTTTTAGCTTATCTTCCAAGGATGAAACTAGGCTAGTCACATTTAACATCTCACTTGTGATCCTTTGCTAATTGGCTCTCTTAATAGGTGTTCACTCTCTTTTAACCAACTCTAATGCATCTCTCACCTTATGAGTGAAATGGCTAGGAATATATTGACCATGTACCCTTAGTATTTCAAGATCTAACATGTAATTCTCATATCCCAAGAGTGTTTTCTTGAAAGTTGCAATGGACTAATTAGAGTATTGATTAGGTTGACTAAGAGGAGCAAGATATTGAGGAGGCTAGTTATAAGACTGATACAACTCATGATAAGGTTGAAAATGGTCATATTGGAGCTAGTAATAATCATAGTAGAGCTGGTAAGGATTATGAATTTGATGATAGGGAATGCCATGAGCTTAATAAACCTCACCAACTTGTGTAAAATAATACCGAACACCAAAGTCAGCCATGGAAATTCATTAGGAATTGTTTCTACGCTATTTTCATTTTCACATTCAAAGAGAGGAAATGAGAAACTTAAGGAAATGGTCAAGGCTTGTATGTACCTGGATGTAGTCATGCGCACTATTATCCAGACATTGTGAGAACTCCTCTTTGGTTGTGGAGGATGACACCTGAAAGAGACAGACACTAAAACACGAAAAATGTTAGCTGATAAGAGGGTGGATTGCCAAGAAAAAGCTTGGTCCTAGAAGCGCTAAGGCTTCTTGGAGGATGACAATCCACTATTGAAATAGAATATGATAGAGACATAAAAGAGAAATAATAAAAGTCTGAAAAGAAGGAACTAAAAGCAAATGCGTACCTGATAAGCTGTAATCTACTTAGCACAGTCACCGATGGCGGTGATATTGCCAGCATCGGTCAGGAAGTTATCGACATCGGTTAAATTGCCAATGTCGGTAGGGGAAATGGACGAGGTCAGTCGGGGTAATGGCCAGGGATGGGTTACAGGTCTAGTTTCTAGTTTGCAAGATGGACTGTGGTCTTGTCTATGAGTCAAGGAGTTTGTTTGGGATGGTAAAATAGTAGATAGAATCTTTAATAAGAACTAAGGCAGAGGGTATGTTGTCAGGAAAAGGGGTAAGGGGTAGGAAAAAGGCCTTTCAACCTTTTTGTGAAGCAATTTAGTTAGGTTGATTAGATTGGTTGTAAGATGGTCTATAGGTCTCTGATAGCTTGTGCTGAGTTGATTGGACAGAGGGTGTTGTCTAAAGAGAGACTAAAGGGGTGTTAGAAGCAAAGAAAAGGGAATAAGGGGTGAGAGAAGGCTTCTCAGCCTCTCCGGGAAGAACATGGAAGGTTGGGTCAAGGATGTTTGGAATAGATAGTAGACAAAATGCTAATATATTTGAAATGACACTAAAATAAAAATAGTACAAATACTTAGCTGTGACATAAATTAGCAAAGGTGTAGAAGCTATGTTTCAGTTGTCACTAGTGATGGAGATATCGTGCAATCCCTATGTAGAATGTCTGATGCAAGACCTCAGTGCCTAGAAAATGCTGTCAAGAATGCTAATCCCTGCAAGAACACCAAGAAGATAGAACACTAGAAAGCAAAAGCACAAGAACTTTGTTTTGCCGAAAGAATATTAGAGATTAACGATTTTTGATTCAATCCATCAAAGGTTTGAAATTTTGGTTTAAGTAAAACCAACGTTGGCAATACCGCCAGTGTCGACCGACATTTGACTGATGTCGGCGGGTGGAGAATGGGTAAAAGAGCCACCAAGCCCGTTTTCCATCCTCCAAGTGCACTATCCATTGGAGAATTGTCGAAGGTTGGGCTAAATATGCACGAGAGTTGGTTAGGCGGTTAGAGAGAAGTAAGAATAGGTCTTGGGTGAGTCATAGGGTGGGAAATAGTCCAAGGCAAGGTGTCAGGTGAGGTGTTGTAGGTGATGTGTCAAAGGGGAGGATATTAATAATAAATTATTATTTTTAAATTAGTAAGTGCATGTTTTAGGAATGGGTTAGGAATGGACCAAGGGGGAAGATGACCAAGGGTTAGACACAATTTTGGTGTCTACAGGAATAAAGAACACAAGGAATGTTTATCAAAAATATTCAAAAAGAATATTTGGGCTACTTGAATAGATGATGTAACTTCATAGTTTCCATTAATGCTTATATAGATTCCCATAAAGGTTGATGTGCTGAAAGACATCATCAAAAATATTTCAACTTATTGAACTAAGAGTCCCACCGAGCATGCCAAAAACTATTGTCACTTGGATTTACACTCTTTGAGGAGATGTCTTAGCTCTCCTCATCTAAGTGTCACAGTTGAAACACCTCTAGGCTATGGGTAATCCTAAGAATGAGGTGAGTCTCTATATAGGGCTAGCTCCCTTGATGTACAACTAATATAAAACTACTACACATAAAATTTATGAGGGAAAAGGGAGGAAAAATTGAAATTAAATTATCCTAAGGGAGGTCATACACCAAATTATTCGATGACTACCAACTAGTGACATATTACACATGGGAACAAGGGACTAACCAAACATACACTTCTCCAATCTATATCTTCTCACATCAATATTTCATTGTGAGTTTATGGATGAATGTTTAGGCTAGGAGGACTAGACAAGAGGTCTATAATGACACTATTGAATATGCTAACTCACTAAACCTTGACACTCCCTATAAAACTTCACATGACCTATAAGAAGAAGATTTCAAAGTAAAAATAGGTGAGAGAATGAGACAAAATACTAATGAAATAAGAGTCATAATAAATCAAGATCAATCAGCCAAGTAAAACACACTATGAATAGTCATGGAAGAGGTAAAAATTAGTAGTATTTATTGATCTATGGTATGCAAATAAGCAAGGTTTTTCCATGCCTAGGTGTAGCATTGTTTACAAAGGCCAAAATGGCTAGTTCTTATAACACGAGAGAGAGAGAGAGAGAGAGAGAGAGAGAGAGAGAGAGAGAGAGAGAGAGAGAGAGAGAGAGAGAGAGAGAGAGAGAGAGAGAGAGAGAGAGAGAGAGAGAGAAGTTGAGAGGTCATTGGGATGATTATAAAGATGATAAAATTACTTACTTATCAATTATAATAGGATGTGAAATGGACCATATAAGGTTAGAAGATACAAGTTGATTCCCAAGTCATGAAATTCATGAAAATTGGCATGAAACTCCCTTTGCTAGCTCAAAAAATTACCTTCATGATTTATCCCTATTAAAAAATATAAAAAATTATTAGGGATAGGTATGATGATTGGGATGAGAGTAAAGTCCTTCATAAATTCCTCTCCATGCATTAGTTTTAGTCCTAGTCATCTAGAATCATCTAGAAATGAGCTAACATCATCTGTAGTTAAAGTAACTCTTCTTTCAGACACCCTACACACTTGAACCTAAATTTGGATTCAAGTTACCATGAAAATCCATAAAATTTAGTGGATTAAACTTTTAAATACCCTCCATGGCCTTATAGGTATTAGGTAAATCTTAAAAAGACATCCTTTTGAAGTTCTCACACTTCTCACCATCATGTTCACTATGCCAGTTTTGATTAGCTGATGTGAATATATTTTTAATAATAATTATGATTTTTTATGGAACATTAAATTTCAATAATGAGTTATAATAAGTCTATATCTTCCTTCTAAAATTGATGTCATCTCTTGAAACCTCCTCAAACCTATACAATACATAAAATAGTTAAAAAGAGAAATTTTTTACCCTATACATATATATTATATACAATTAATCCTAATGGTAGGGAGAATAACTGAGTATTATACAACATAAAATCATCATTCTAGACAAACTATGCCATTTGGGTGCACTAGTTGCTCCATTTTCTCAAACTAGTCACTCACAAGGGTTTTACAGGGTTTAGGCTTGTTTTACCCTCTTAGGATTTGTTCATAAAAAATTGACATTAAAATTTAAAAAAAAATCCAAAATATCAATTTTAAATACCCCTTATAACATCTCCAAACCTCTTAGGTCCCCATGCAAAGCATTCAAGTAGATACAAGCACTCAATGTTGCCCTATCGAGCTCTTTTCTCTATTTACACAAGCCTAATGTGTCCTCAAGTCCAAAAATGACTTTTACATGGATTAACATGCATAATAATATATAAATACATACTATAAACATTATTAAATGTGTTATAAATATCACTAGGGGTTGGAAGTGAAGTTAGACCCCCAATTAGGGTCTAGGCCTCAAACAGGCCTTGTTGCATACTTGGCAATACAAATCATTCTATTGGGTTTCATAATTCTATGCTAGGTTTACATGTTTAGTTAGGTGTCATAAAACTCTATTTACCTTCTATAAATTTTAACATAACTCCTATTTCATCCCTTTCTCTCCATTCCTCATGACTACATGTTTTGTTCATAAAGGGAAGTACCCTATATATGAGACAAAACAAAGGGTACTTCCTCTATTTTATCAAAAAAAAATTCATTGTAAGAGTTTTTACCAATAATTTAAATATAAAAAATTTTATATCTTTTTTAGGTCATATAACCTTCTAACTCTCCCAAAAACCAAAATAGACTTCTAGAAAATGCAGATTGTGTAGGGTTTTTTCATGTAGACTATGTATGCTTGATTAGGGATCCTTCTTCCCTATTTTCATGATATTTGTGTATCATAGATTATATATTATCCCTATATAATTTTTTTTCATGCTTACCAATCCTATAAATCATATTCATATTCATTCCCAACCATGCTTTGCTCCATTAATTATAACTGATAGGCTGATATAGTTTGTATATCTCACCTGCCTATAGGTGTGTTACACTTTTAGATTTGTTCACATTGATATAATGTATTAAAAAACACATAATTCTATCTAATATTAATTTTATTAAGATATTACATGAATCTATTATTCCAAGGACCTAAAATATTCATCAACTAAGTCATTGTTAGCTATAGTCAAACACAGTCAATTATGTTTGGACCAAAAAGATCCTGTAGGTGTTTATGTCTAAATTAGGCCTTGTTTACATGTTTAATTCCCATATTAAAGTTATCCATACCATGATATAGCCATAAATATTCATATTATTTTTGGAGTGAGTTTTTTTATCAAGGCTATCTACTTTACTCTATATGGTGACTCTATAGGCAACATGTAGGTGCACATTTTGTGATGCAAAGAGACATGTAGGTAGACATGTGGGGGTATATCTTATGTCTTGAATTATATAGATAGACCTTAAAAATTATTACTTTTTTTTGTCACCATTGGATACCTTATACCATGAAAATATTCTTATCCACTATCACCTTGGGAATCGATGACACTTAAGTGATCAAATCCTATAGATAATGGTGAGGAAATTTAGTGTTCAAAAGGAAACTTTGGGGTGCTTAGCTACTATCTTCCATTAGGTATTTGTCCTCCATATTTTGAAAATTTCATACTATATATAGAGGAAACAAGGTGTGATAATTTATATGTATCAAATCCTTTATAAACCCTCTCATATAAAATTAATAAAACTGTTAAGTGCACTATTTTCACATGTTGGGGACTAAATCTTAGAACTCAGTCATTCCTCTTTAAAGGTAGTTTACACCTTCATTTAATCATTTGACATTTAATGTAGGGTTTTTATGATCAAACCATAAAATAAAACTCAAAATAAGGTTTTTTAATGTCCAAATTCCCCCATTAAGAGTTTTCTATCCTCTACTAAGACCACTTGTAGGTGGTTATTATCACATACAGGTAAAGAATGTAAAATTGTAGGTAGATTGATGAGTGTGAACAATGCACTATTTTTTACCTTTCATGAATTTTATATCCATATAAAAACCTCAAAATTTACTCTTCACACCTCAAATATATTTAAACCACCACTAATGCTCTCATCATGGTATGATGTTATCGTGATATACTTGTGTGTGCACCTTGAAAGGTATGTAGGTAGTATATGTGAAATGGTCCATGTACCAAGGAATCTAATTAAGATAATCAATTAATCTCCCATAAATGGTGTTGAAATTAAAATAAATATGATTATAAACTCAAAACAATCTCTCACACTTCTTTTTCAACATTGAACCCTCCATGAGAGCACTTGTAGGTGTATTTATCTGTAATATGACTGTGTGGGTGAATGTGGAGACTATCACAATCATTATTATAAAAATTGAAATGGTTATTTTATTTATAATAAAATTATAATGTGTTTAAAATTTAATTACCTCTATCATAACTCCATGTATGTGTCTCAGAGCTTTACACACTTCACCTAGTTGATTGATATGATAGTTATAGAGCATACTGACTGTATGATAGTTATGGCTGCAAACTCATGGAATGTTGCCTTGGAGAATGAGATTAAAATGAGAGGGTATTTATAAGACATTAAAAACATGATAATGAATCTATCATAACCCTATGGAACCATGATCAAAGCATGAATATCTTGAAAATGGTGAAAAACTACCTATATCACAAAATGGTGCATTCACTTGCAACCTAAGATGATTTGCATATCCAAAAACCTTGAAACACTAAAAAAATAATGGGGATAATTTGAGGAGGGATTAAACATCATCTAAAACTAACCTCAATAAGTGAATTATATAGAATTATGCAAACCAAGTCAAAACCTATAGGGCACACATATTAGCAAGAAAAAAAACATAATCAACTTGTTAGGGATGATTCATAAAGAAAAAGTTACCATTATTATAAAAAAACACAAAATGGAAGATTAATGAGTGTATAAGACACCACCAAGAGCAATTTTTATGAAACCTTCCTTTCTAGTTGTACCAAGTACAAACCTACTAACTGGTTCTGTGTGTCTAAATGGGTGAAGAAGGAGAAAAAGGGTTTTAGCTCAAAATTGGCACTATCAGAGAATTTAAAACATGTAATTTATCTTTAATAATCTTAATATACATTACATGACTTTATCCCATGTGTCACATTCCCCCATGGGTTGTATAAGTGCCAAACTCTTCCCCTTTTCAAGAAAATTGCCCTTTCTTCTAAAGGACTTACTATTTTTCATTTATAAACCATTGATTAAGGCATAATGGGACACATGTAATGTGACATAAACATTTTTACACCTTCACACTTCCCAAGGGGTCCATACAACTCATTTAGTGCTCATTTTAACCCTCAAAATGACTCAAAATGACTAAAATGACTAATGCCCAAGGCTAATACAACATTGAATGACATCAAATAGATTATAATACACCATATGACATAATATTAAATCCCATATAAACCTATAAAAACAAATTTTTTACCTATAGGGGTCCCAATTTAACCTATAGGGTCAAATTTGGTCAACAAGACCATCTACACATCTCCCATTCATCCAAGGTCACTGTTATACCCTAATTGCATTCAATTATAGGTTAGTAAATTTATAAACTAAAATATACAAAATGGAAACCAATTATTATTTGATATATCTCCTCAAATTATCCTTGAGAAAAATAGAATTACTCATAGTGTATTAATGACAACTCCTCTTCCACTATAAATTTTTTTGTCCACTCTAGTTACATGTTCTACTAATGCTTCCACCATATCATACCTTACACCTTACACCTATACCACATTAATTCTCATTGATCCCAATTTTAGTACCCTAATATTCATTATATTTAAACTTACATCCTCTAGTATAGCTACACCTTCTACTTCTTCCATTCTAATATCAGGGAAAGAATAAAAGTGGATAGATGATAATTATTTTAGCCTTTTAGGGATTAGGTATGTAAATCCTATGTTTGATTTAAGGGTTTAGTAGTCTAAATCAGTGAAATAATATGCAATAAATAACCATTATTTTGTCACAAAATTTGACTTGCTTTGACTTTCTAAAAATAGAACTAAATATGTTCAAATAAAGACTTATCTAGAAAACACTTGATATGGAAGATCTGAATGCTAAAAATTGAGATACAAACACGTCTGAGTATCATAAACTAGATCCATGTATTAGATCCTCTCCTAGATAGAAACACCACACTGAGATAGTAGTTCCATATGGCTCTAGTGTCCTAAAAATGGCACTAGTGTCCTTTGTACAAGACTACTCTTAAATTTTAGCTGAACCTACGCCTATGTTTCTAGGTTTTATTCCTATGTGCATGAAGTATAAAACTCTATATTGTTCTTGTAATAGATAATTTATGATGTAAAATGTAATCCTCTTTTCAAGTAAGGCATGAGCTTAAAAGTGTGTTTGTTAGTAAGATAGGATGGACATCCTCAATAGTCTGCTGTGAAGAGAGTTGCATACATACCAAGACTCTGAGGAGGGATCAAGCTCAATGTAGTTATCCCCACATAAGTGTTGGTAAAATTGTAAGTGAATATAGAATTACAGTGGTATTGAATGCCTTGAATGTGCTTGAGATTGGAAATATAAAAAATATGATCTTAGGGCAATTTTAGATGGTAGTATTCATAAGCAGGGTAGAATAAGGATTAATAACCTTAATTTTGCTCAACTTGTTTCATGTTTGAATAGTTATTTTGAATCTAATTTCCATCTAGTGGATAGAGGTATAAAATTCATGTATTTATAGTGTTTTATATCTTGTGCAAATAATAAAATATGCTTAGGATGACCTTAAGAGGATTTTAATTTTGAAAATATATCCATTCAAGAAAGACAAGGTAAAAGACATTAATGCCATTTTGAGGACACTAGTGCCACATGGCTCTAGTGTCCTTAATGTGGTGCTAATGTTCAGCTGGTAGGATGCTAGGCAAAAAGGGCTAAGATCTAGAAATGAAGGTTCAAGGCTATGTTTTAGCTAACTAGGGATGCCTGTGGTCTACAAAAAGGTTATAAAAGTGTGATAAAAGGTTCTAGAATAGGTTTTGGGATAATATAGGAGTAGATTGTCTTAAGTAACACTCTTAGAACTCAAATACCAATTTTAGGTGAATACATTCCCCCCCTTATGCTATAAATGAAGTAAAGTGAAATGATTAGTATAAAGGAAAAAGAAGCATACCTAAAATTACCTAGGAAGTGAAGCCCATGAAGCTGAGTTTGAGTATGTGAAGCTAGGTATGTATATGTGAAGCATGATCTAAAACATGACCTACAATGAAATATGCATAAATCAGTCTTTACTTAAGAGATATTAAAATCAAAAGACTATGTTAAATAAATAACTGAGTAAAACTAAGTAAAGATATGGGAAAGAGGAAATGAATGAATACACCTTGTTGGGTACATGAACCAATGCATGAACATGGTGACAACCTTTATGTGTGCATGTATTTAGTGATCAAATCATTAAATAACTTGGACTAAACTAATAGTTTTCTCAATCTTCATGTGTGGGTGGATCAAGAACTCAATATAATTTTGAATCCATTATTTTCCTCCCCTACTTAGTGGATCATGACCTATAAATAGCTTGGATTGGACTGAAAGTGTGTCCAACCCTCTCATATGGGTGGATCAAGAACTCAAGTAGGCTATTAATCCATAATTGCCAACCCATGTGTAGTAGATCCATATTAAAAAGAACTAATCAAAGTTTTACAAATATTTAATTGTGTATGTTGACTCCATAGCCACTTAGGTACATTAGGTGGCTCTGGACCATTCAAGAATGTGAACCACTATAGATGGAGTAAGGCATGAAACTGGTGACAACCTAGAATATGATGTAAAGTGCATATAATGTAGAAAATGATACAGAGTTTTCTATTTCATCTAATCAACTTGTGTATGACTGAGCATATGAAAATAATGTGTTTCACACATGCCCCTAATCTAATATCTGAGTATACTAATTCTAGATTGAGTTATCATAACTATATTTAAATATCTGAACTAAATATGGGGATAATCATGACTTGCATGATGCCACCAATATAAGAAATTGATATGCTTTTGAGTTAAACTAGTGTGAATCTAAGCAAAATCTGAGTATAATTGTCAAATTTGTAGCTAAATATATGCAAACATGTACTATACATGGTGTACTTTTTTGGCTAATCTAAACTATCCTAAAATTGGGGCTAATAAATAGTAGTGATATATATTTTATAGTATTTCCATGTGGTACTAGTGTCCCTATTTGAGTGCTACTATATATCTGGTCTAAAATTTGAGTCAATATACTAATTTTTTATTCCCTATTTTTTTCTTATGTTTTACATGTCTAATTTTTTGAAACTGAGCTTGTGTGCTAAAAAATGTTTTGTGAATGTAATGTTGGAGCTTGATCTTTGTGACAAACCCATATGAATGCCCCATATTTTGAGGGTAGTTGTTTAACCTATGTAATAACTATCCTCAAAATAAATATCTCTATAAAATGTGTGTTAACTGGAGCATATTTGATATCTGCATGATAATCAAATACAATGTGCAAACATAACATTAGAATTTAAGAGAATTTGAGAATAAGTATGTAATTTAAGATGTATGTCTTGTAAAACATTTAAAATGGGTGTCAAGATAGATGTAATCAATGCATGTAATAACAAATCTAAGTATCTACTTAGGGGGATGGGGCATAATGTCCATCATGACACCCAAGTAGGAAAGGTAGATGCATGAGGTCCCTCATGGAATAAAAAATTGGTGTGTGTAACAAGAAAATATAAATGTCATAGCCATGACCCATATAATAAAAAATACATATAAAACACATGAGCCATGAAAAATAAGTCAAGAGGCCACACTATAAGGGATATGGGCACATGCCACTAAATTTGAGAAAAGGAGATGTATAAGGATATGTTCAAATGACCACATATGCAAACAATAAGCAAGTTATCTTAGAGCCACATAGAAGGACATGCTCAAATGTCTACATACATAATCAAGTAAGCACATGTAAGGGACATGGGCACATGTCCAAGACATACATGAATAAAAGTGGCATAGATCCAAAGAACAATGGCATATTTAAATGCCCTCAAATAGAAGCATAGGGAATATAATCAAGTCTAAAATAGGAAAGCTATAAATGAAAGCATGCATTAATGTAGTAAAAATATATGTAAGAGATACAATATACATATGATAAGTATAAATTATTGATATTCAACAAAAAACCTAAGTATGAGTAGTGATGATCAATATCAAGATATAACAATACTAAAACTAGAATGTATAGAATGCAAGGATAGAACCTGGTAATAGAAATTGTGTATACATGCCTCCAAGTGGGTGAATGTGTTAAATGAATAAATATGAATTAGTGTATATGCCCTTAGTGGGTATATGATAATAAGTCTAGATCACTGTGGTGGACTTGACTCCTATAATTTGTAAGCACTCAATAATAAAAAATAAAGCATGTAAGATAAACACTAATTATACTTAGATAGATAATATATGTAATGTCTAGTAAATATAATAAATGTAAACATAATAATGGATAAAATATGTAAATTTTGTGTTTTTTGAGTAATATTTGAATGTTTTATGTTTTGGCATGTTTTATTATTTTTTTATTTTCTGGATATAAACTATGTACAAGCAAATAAAAATAAACTATGTATAAGGAGCAAGAGAATAAATTATGTACAAGAGGGTAGGAACCATACTAATTGATGAGTCTCATGGGAGACTCACTATCACTATGACCTATGTCAAATAAGGTGATTGTGATTATGCATGTTATGTGAAAGGGCAACTTTGATCCCATAATCTATTGTACCAAGTAATCTATATCTATATCAACCTGTGTAGTGACATTATGAATTTATGGCACTGACTATGGTGTCCTCTAAACTGTAGGGGTCTTGGAAACCTATATGGTAGAATAAGTTGTAGGTGATATAGGTGCCTTGTGATGAAAACCTCAAGAAACCAATAATATTGATCTTGGCATAAACTGAGAAGAGGAAGGTCCTTTAGAATTTATGACATATCTTTGACACAATGGTCTATATAATAATGGTCTCCAATGGGAGAACATGCATATGTGTCAATATTATAGGATTAAAACTCTTCTATAATGGTGGATCTACTAAAATTTGTGATGTATACATAATAATTTTCCTCTAAGTTATAATTGATAACTATGCTATATATGGTAATGGTGCTTGAACTATAACTGGTGACTGTGTTGTAACTACCTATGGTATAGGTAGCAGATACTCATATAGGAGATGATAAACTTTGAATACCTTATTTTCATGTATGTATTTAAATCATCTATGTAATATAGATCAGATGGATTAGAGCTATTGTAACCATGGCCTACCTAATAATATATCAAACATGCCTACACTAGGTACTATTACAAATTGAGTGGATATATGTGCTAGTCCCAACTGTAATAAAAGAAAATTTTCCCTAATGGAGCTTTGAAAATGACTACTAAAACCACTAATGATAATATATATGGGGAATATATATATTGATCTAAGTACCCTAATTGCTAAAAAAGTCTCATAGTGCACATGCTAATACTTGACTCAGTGTCAACCATAACACTTTAGATAGGATGATGATCTATGTAGGCTCGTATAAAGAGTGAATGCAAATATGTATCATCATCAATAATCTCTTACTCTGATAATGAGATGAGTGGTCTTATAGTATGGTAAATGCCAATAATGTTTTTCAATGGGTGTGCCTCCTCTTTAATAGTATGATATGAATATGGTGGTGTATGTGTCTAATATGTGTAGTGAACACCTGATGTGTTCCCTAACTCATGCATTATGTTCTCTGGAAATTGATATTAGAATATATTTAATGCCTTAGCTTCTATTTTTTGTGCTTTTAGTGCTTCTATAGGTGTGCCCACATCAATAATGTTAGCCTCAATCAAATCTTGTATCTCATGTGCAGTATGGTACCTTGTGATGCTCATAGAATGCATTAGAATCATAGTTACTTATAAGAGGACATGCCACATCAACCTATTTAATGGGCGGTAGAGATAGGACATTTAATTCCAAAAGATACTATAAAACCCATGCTAGTGACTCTAGAAGGTTGGTGAAATTTTGGCATTGAGGAGTGATAAAACCAATCAAGGAGATGGCTCAGAAGTTGTGTTGACTATGGCCTTTTAATCACTCTTGTTCTCAGTGGCCTTTACCTTGTATGGAGGATTATTTTAAATCTTAATAGTTGATTCTAATCCATTGGTATACTTTAGTTTTCCCATTGATATATGCTTGACCTCTCTTTCTTTTACTATGTGGCATAAATCTATGAATTTAGGAAATTTATTAAATAAGATAGCTTTATGTAATGCTGGTAGAAGACTTTATTTAAAGATGTCTTGAATCTCTTTGTCTACCACGGGGCTAGTCAACTTATCTAATATAGTCTTGTATCGTAAGACATAGTCTGCAATAGGATCATTTGACTTTTGTTTCAATTATGCAACTTAGGCATATGATATTTTATGATTGATATTGATGGAGAAGTATACTAATAACATGTTGGCCAAATGATTGAATGTGGTGATAGATTGATTTGATAAGTCATAAAACCAATATAGGGCATCATCCTTTAAACTGTATGGAAACAACTTCATGAGAAGCCAATCATTAGACATATAGTCCAAACATGCTATGTGAAAATATCTGAGATGGTTCTATGGGTCACCCTTACCATCATATAATGTAAGCTTAGGTTTCATGAAACTATATGGAAAGGGATTTATCACTATGTTTTGTGCCAAAGGTGTATGCAAGATAATATTAGAATCTAAGGCATATGATGGCCTAGTGGATCCCTTCTCAATATGTAACACCTTAGCCTGCATAGTATAAATCTCATGCATAAGGGATTGTACATTTGGAGTGGAAGAACTAACCACAAGAGGTGTAGTTGTCATTGAAGGTTGTTGAATTAAAAATTTAGGTTGTGTTAAATGAGTTGGACCTATGGTAGGTGTAAAAATGTTATTAGTTGGGGGAATTAAAGATTGACCATTGTTTGTTTTGTTTTTGATTTCAAATATGGCCTGTAATATTTGTGCATGATCAAGGGGTTGTTATATAATTCTATCTCTAAAGCTTCGTAATATCTCATCTTTGTTGATAATCATGTCATCATTGTTAAGTGGAGGGAGAGTGTCCTGATTTTCAATTTATATATCATCTTGTTTTTAGTTTTATTTTTCATATTTATATGCATTATCATTGAAATACACATAATTAGGGTGTGAAAAATGAATAGATGGAGTTATGATGGTCCCTTATCCATGCTATAGGCTTGGATAATAGGAATCTAAATATGCTCTATAGGATTACCACCTAATCTAACACTTCTTAATGGAAGAGATAGATTTTTGAGATGGAATATAGTAAACAATTTGGAATAGAGATACAAAAATAGAATATATAAAAACTAAAAAATTGAAAGTAGCCAATGAAAATAGGAAAAATAAGGATACAAACCCTAAGAGCATCTAGGGTTAGGGTTATTGAATTAGGTTTGTGTTAAAAAATTAAATTATATTTAAATAAATGAAACCCAAAAGTGAGATTGATTTAATTATCTAGGTTATGACAAAAAATTAAAAAAATAGAGATTTTTAAGTCTAATTTAATGCACAAAAATTTATAGCAAGTAAAAGTAGGGGTTTTAAGCAATATTTGAAGTAAGTTGGGTTCACCAAATGTTTTAACCTTTTAGGGTTTATATATGTAAATATTATGTTTGATTAAAGGGATAAGTAGTCTAAATTAGTGAGATAATACACAATAAATAACCATTCATTTATTAAATATTTTAACATGCTTTGGCTTTCTAAAAATAGTAATAAATATGTGAAAATAAAGACTTATCTAGAAAATGCCTGATATAAAAGATCTGAGTGTAGAAAACTAAGATATAAATAGGTTTGAGTGTCATCAACCAGATCCCTATGGAAAATGCTCTCTTGAATAGTAATGCCACACTTGGATAGTGGTTTGATGTGTCTTTAGTGTCTTGAAAATAGTTTTAGTGTTCTTTGTGAAAGATTACTCCTAAATTATAGTTGCACTTGTACCTATGTTTCTAGGTTCTATTCTTGCATGTATAAAGTCTAAAACTCTATATTGTGCCTATAATATATTATTTATGATGTAAACCCTAATCCTCCTTAAAATTATGGCATGGTCTAAAAAGTGTGTTTGTTATTAGGATATGCTAGATATCCTTAACACCCCACTATGAAGAGAGTTATCTACATACCAATACTTTAAAGAGGGATCAATCCCAATGTAGTTCTCCCCACATAAGTGTTGGTGAAAGTACAAGTTATTCTAGAATGATAATGGTATTGAATTAATTGAGTGTTCTTAAGATTGGAAATCTAGAAAATTAGAGCTTAGGGAAGTTGTATATGGTAGTATGTAGAATTAGGATAGAATAGGGATGAATAACCTTCATTTTTATTAACTTGTTTCATTTTCGAATAGGTATTTTTCATCTAATTTCTATCTAGTGGATAGAGGTCTAAAATTCATGTATTTATAGTGTTAAGTAGCTTGTGCAGATAATAAAAGATGCTTAAGCTAACCTTAGGAGGGTTTTGATTTTGAAAATATATCCATTCAAGAAAGATAAGGTAAAAAAATTAGCACCATTTTGGAGACACTAGTACCACATGGCTCTAGTGTCCTTAATATGGCGCTAATGTATAACTCGTAGGATATTGGACATGAAGGGCTAGGATCGAGAAATGAGAATTTAAGACTATGTTTTAGCTAACTAGGGATGCCTTTGGTCTACACCAAGGTTGGAAAAGTGTGATAAAAGGCTCTAAGATAGGCCTAGGGCTAAGCTAGGAATAAGTTGTCTCAAGTAGCACTTTTAACACTCAAATACCACTTTTAGGTGATTAAAATACTCAATTGGATAAATATAAGAGACATGAAATGACATTAATGGGAGATCTTAAGATAAAATTGATGTTTGAGCAAGCCACTAAAAAATTTAAGAGAGTCAAAAGATGTAAAATTACCAAAGGGCCCACACCTTATTTATGTGAAATATAATAATAATTATTCTCATTAACAAGGAAGATAAAAAGTTAAGACAATAAAGGAGAAGAATTTTTAGAATAACCAAAGTTTGTAGTAAGGGCAAATGGAGATATGGAAACCAAAATGATTGAGGGTATGGAGTTAAAGATGAGAATATTGGAAACCCAAGACAAATCTATTATTATTACAAACATCTTTGAATATGCTAAAAATTCCTTAGAATGATTGTTTGAGTTATTTATTACCATTTTCAAGACCAAAATAAAGTAAATGTTTTGTAGTAAAGAGTGAATTTATACCAATAAAAAACCAATATAATGGAGGTGAAACTAGATAATTTGGTGAAAGTTGGTAAGTGTTGTCCCCAAAATTGGCCACTCATTTTTGTAGTCAACATGTTAACTATTTTGGTCCTACAGGCCAAAAAATGGTATCCTTCTCAAAAATGTTCTGAGCAGTCAATTTATCCAATTATCCAAGTCTTTTTGGCAAAAGGAAATCCCTCATTTTCAAAGGGTTTTTCAGTTAGGAAAATGAACAAAGGAACAATTTAAAAGACTTGAAGACATTTCCTAAAGAATTGCTAAGGTTCAATGTTGGAGTTTAATTATACATGGTCCATCAGCGAGGTTCAATGAGATGAAATAAACTATAGGGATCAAACATTGAACCTTTTTGAACCTTTGAACTATGCTTCAAGGTTCAACTAAATAGTTCAACTAAAATATTCAAGATAAAGGATTGAGTGGTAGGTTCAAAGTGGGAGGTTCAAAGTAGTTGGTTCAAATGACATGTTGAAATCATAAGAAGACCAAATTAATACGACTCTTTGAAAAACATAAGTGTTAAGCCATTAAACCATTGAACCATTAAACTGATGAACTTCAAAAGAATGGTTCAAGGTTCAAGAGGTTTAAGTGACCAGTGACGTCCCCATAGACATCAAATTTAGAGCGATGGAATAACCATTGATTTTCAAAAAAGCATGAAATTGAAGACAAATTCAGTGCCCTACCAATAAAGGAGCTGGAAAAACTAGCAGAATGTGAGAAGATGGCCCTGAGAGCTCAAAACATGAGGAAGGGACAAAATATAGTAAAGTAAGAGGGAATATGATAAGAATCCAGAAGCATCAGTAGAAGAGTTATTCCAGTGGGTGGAATAGTCCACCTAGTGGATATCAAAGAGCACTATCATTCAATGGTGTGGCTCATTTCTCTTCAATTGAGTGGTCATGCCTCTCAGAAGACTAGACAACCCAGGCCTATGAAGGGACATTGAATATGATTTAAATGCGTCTAGCATGGCCTCTTCATAAGACTTTCTCTTTTCGATATATTAAATGTAGCATGGGCTATTTGTGGAAATGAGTGCCCAAGTATTAGAGGAAATACTATATATTGTAATATTTCATTTTTGGAAGAGGAGGATCTCTAAGTTATCAAAAGCAAAACTTTTCCCAAAATTGAAAGGCATTTTTGAGACTTTGAGCTCAGATTGTTAATCAAATTTTACCAGTTGAATGAGAAAGCAAGTGAACTTTCAAACTTTGTGTTGAAATAGCTTGTGTTATATAAGAAATTATTCTTATATCTTTTTCCTTATATCATCTTATTTGTTTGATCAAATAAGCAGAACAAGTAAAGATAATTTGGGAGATGTTTTGAAGCTGATTGTGGAGACTTTATGCTATATAATTATCTTTAGTCTATGTTTTCATGCCTTAGAACAGAGGATATTGGGAAAGGCTTTGAACTACCTATATATTTTGTTGTCTTATTCTATTTTAGTTTGTAGTGGAGACTTTGGGCTACACTTCATTCTACAGTGTCCTACGTACTTAATCAATAATAGGAGTAACGAAAGACTTTGCGCTTTCATAGGTTTCTTGTTGATTCAGTTACTGCCCTAGAAGTTTGTCCTTTGTTTTGTGAACATCATTTCTAAAAAAAGAGAAATGGATGGTGTGATTCTACCCCTAAGTTAGTATTTAGTATAGGTTTAGTTTATAATAGGTTATAGGGAGCCTCCACTTGCTGAGAGAAAAGATTTATCTCATCATGCTATGACTGATATAATAATTTTGTCTTCAATTAGTTGATGACAAAATATTCAACCAATAGATTTTTAGTGACTCCACTGGGGAAGAACACTCAAGTTGAAGCCTCACGCTTCAAGTTGAAGTAGTTCTAGTTATTTTCCATTCTACACTCTAGTAGATCCATGGTATACGTGAAGCTAGAGAGATCAAGGTATTGTTGATCCTATATTCAAGTTGGTGTAGAAAAATAGATTCAATCTATATTCTCTTTGACCTCATCTTCAGTAAACTAAGAGTTTCCCTCCTACCAACATCAGATCTCCAATACCAGGTGAAGCTTCTCCTTTCTCTGCTAGAAGAGATTTATCTATATATACTCCGCTAAGGTTTGTTATCCCTCCTTTCAATCATCATATCATGGCAGCCCAAGGCCCTTGGGATAACACTTTTGGTCCCCTGAATCTAACCCCACCTTTACATGAACTACCTCATAGTTCAAAAAAGAATTTTCCAAAGTTTTATGGTGATGGGAAGGTTCATCTTAATGAGCATATTACTACTTTCTACATAGCCTATAGTGTGATAGGCATTGAATATGAAGATATAGTAGTAAGACTATTTGTAGAAAGATTGCAAGGTGCTACCATAGATTGGTTTTATCATCTTCAAGCTTAGACTGTAACCAACTGGGACACTCTCAGGACCAAGTTGGAAGCTAGGTTCAAACCAATAGAAGATGCACATGCCTTGTTGGCCTAGCTTATGCAAATGTGGAAGAAACCTCATGAGCCCATGTGAGACTTCATTTCCAAATTTGATAAGCTGAGAACAAGATTCTTGCAATTACCTAGCCAACACCTGAGAATCTCAAGTGCTTCTTTATCAATTTTCAACTTACCAAAGTGAGTTTTCTATTAAGGTAGGCTGGCCATATAGATATTTTTGTAGCTCAAATTTTGGTTACTGAGGTCGAAGATGATCTTATCCTTGTAGGTAAGATAAGAAGAGATCCTAATAGAAATAAATTTTATTCACCTACTAAAAATTCTTCCACAGGCCCCACTAGCCCTATTATGCAGAAGTTAGCAAATGAATTGCTAGCTTTGAAGAGGAAAATATCCCAAGGTATGTCTACTCCTCCTTATAGGGATATAGAAAGGAGGACATTTCTTGACCATTCATATCAAGGAAATGCTACCAAAAATCAAGGGTATCCCAATCATCTCCCTCCCAAATAGAGGAAGCTTTTCATTGAAGTAGCACTGGCCAACTCAGCAGTCAATTACTATGAAGCTAAACATGATTTCTTTTTCCAACCTAAGTTGGACCAAGAAGATGATGCTAATATATTTGTAGAAGGGGAAGAAGAATTAGCTGGTGACTCCAACATTAGTTTCCTAAATTACCAAGATGAAGCTATAAGTAAAGAAGTGTTTGATGGATCATACACTATTTTTACTAGGTCCCAAAATCAGTCAACTCAACAAGCTGATAAGGGAAAAATAGGGGAAGAATATCGACCAGTAAATTCAATTTCTAAATGGGGGAATTCACTACCTTTCCAATCAAAGGACCCAGTGATCAATAAGAAAGTAAGTACCTCAAACAATCTTGTACCTTCTGCTTCTATTTCTCAAACCAGTGCCACACACAACAAAAACTAGAAGGATGGAATTCCTTCCTCTGTTTCTAGTTCATTACATTCATTTGACATAATTGATCATGCTAAGAAGACCAAGATCTGAATGTCTGAGTTTGAATACCTACAAGCCAATCTTGAGCAGTTGGATAGGTTGGCTGAATGCATCAAAAATAAAATTGTCCCTGTAGGACAAGATTCTCTCAAAACAACTCATGGTCTACCGAAGAACAAATCCATCCAAAATAATCTTGTCATTACTCCTCTAGTCACCCCTAGGAAAATAGAACCTTTCTATGTTGCTCTGTTGATAAATGGTCATAAGTTGAGAAATTGTATAATAGACTCAGGAGCCTCTGATAATGTTATGCTTGCCAAGGTAGTAGATTCTCTCAGTCTTACCTTAACTAAGACTTTTGGGAGATGTTTCTCCATGGAAAACAAACAAGTACCACTTTTGGGTCAGATCAAAGATGCCCAATTTGTGTTTGCAACTTTTACAGATAAGAGGATTAAGATGACAATCTTGGTGACTGATGTTCTAGCTTCCTATGATATTTTGCTTAGATGTAATTTTTCAAGGATGTTAGTGGAGAGTTGAATATGGACCTGTCTAAAGTGAGGATACCTATTAAGGGCATCATACAAAGGCTACTTCCTAAAAATGAGTCGAGATATATTATCACTCAAACATCAAACATTGAGGCTCAAATTTTTTTTGAATCTTCAGGAATGGGTAATTATTTTTTGTCCACTGAAGATGTTCTTATTTCATCAGACCAAAGTTCATTAGGTGATAAGTTAGATGATTCAGATAGAAAATTAGAAGAACCCGTGGAGAAAAGATTAAGGGAAAAGGTGGAATCTTCCCTCACTGATAAAGAAAAATATTTAAGAAGATCAAATATTAATTATCTTTGGATCTTAGAATTTGATGGCAGCAGCTCTTATACCGATTTAGGAGCTAGAGTTGTGTTGATATCCCCATAGGGAGATATTTTCCCTTATTCATATAACTTGGAATTTAGCAATACTAAAAACACTGCTGAGTATGAATCTTTGTTGCTCAAATTGAAATCTACTCATACTAAAGGTGTTAAAATTCTTTATGCTTGAGGAGATGTTGAACTAGTGGTTTGTCAGGTGAGGAACCTATATCAAACTAAGAATGAAATATTGTGACATTATCTCAATCTCGTATGGGATTACATTGAAAGTTTTGATGCTTTCAATATTTCTACAGTGTCAAGAGAGTTCAATAATTGTGCAGATTCATTGGCTATCTCTATAACCCTCATGATTCCTCACAAAGATTTCAAAGGGCATAGGTACACTATTGAGCTAGTCTTTCGACCAAGTGTACCTAATAATGTTAACCATTGGTAGGTGTGTAATAGAGGTAATCAAATCATGTGCTTTAATAAAATAGAATAGTAATGAATTATGGTAGTGGACTGTATTGCTGCACATCAAGACCAGATAAAGAAACTCTTTGGTAAAAGAGCAAGGATTCATGGTTTTTAGATTGGAGATCAAGTCTTGTTGAGGGGCAAGAGGAGAGAACCAAAAGGAATGCATAGAAAATTTGATTCTTGGTGGAGAGGTCCATTTGCCAATCATTGATTCTAGGGTAAAAATAGTTTATTACTGATATATCAAGATGGAATGCCATTTTCATTGCCTCATAGTGGGTAGCATCTGAAGCACTTCAATCTTTGAAGTATCAAATAAGTTCATTTATACATTTGTATAGTCTTTGTTTATTTTTTTTTGTATTGTTTGTTTCTTTTTTGGGCATCTTTCTCTTTTGGTGGCATGACTCCATGACCCAATGGCATGGAAAAATTCACTTGGATTCTAGTTTCTACTCCCTTCGATTATTTTAGAGTAAAACTAATGGAAGTTCCCCAACTGAAGCTTGATGTTTTCCCCAAAATTAGCCACTCATTTTTGTAGTCAACATGTTAACTATTTTGGTCATGCAGGCCAAAAAATAGTTTCCTTCCTTCTCAAAAATGTTCTGAGCAGTCAAGTTATCTAATTACCCAAGTCTTATTGGCAAAAGGAAATCCCTCATTTTCAAAGGGTTTTTTAGTCAAGAAAATGAACAAAGGAACAATTCAAAATACTTGAAGGCATTTCCTAAAGAATCGCTAAGGTTCAATGTCAGAGTTCAATTATACATAGTTCATTAATGAGGTTTAATGAGATGAAATAAACTATAGGGACCAACTATTGAACCTTTTTGAACCTTTGAACTTCACTTTAAGGTTCAAGGTTCAAGGTTCAACCAAATAGTTCAACTAAAATATTCAAGCCAAAGGATCGAGTGGTAGGTTCAAATCAAGATGTTCAAAGCGGTTGGTTCAAATGACATGTCAAACTCATAAGAAGACCAAATGAATGTGACTCTTTGAAAAACAGAAGTGTTGAGCCATTGAACCATTGAACCATTAAACTGATGAACTCTAAAATAATGTTTTAAGGTTTAAGAGGTTCAAGTGACCAGTGACATCCTCATGGATCTCAAATTTAGAGTGATGGAATAACCATTGATTTTTAAAAAAGCACAAAACCAAAGACAAATTTAGCACCCTACCAAGAAAGGAGCTAGAAAAACCAACAAAAGGTGAGAAGATGGCCCCGAGAGCTCAAAACATGAGGAAGGGACAAAATATAGTAAAGAAAGAGGGAATATGATAGGAATCTAGAAGCATCGATAGAAGAGTTATTCCAGTGGGTGGAACAGTCCACCTGGTAGATATCAGAGAGTACTAGTATTCAATGACATGACCCATTTTTTTTAATTGAGTAAAGGCGAGTGGACAGTCATGTAAGTATCATAAAGAGGAGTGGCTCTACCTCTTAGAATAATAGACAACCCATGCCTATGAAGGGACATTGAATATGATTTAAATGCCTCCATCATGGCCTCTTCGTAGGACTTTCTCTTTCTGATACATTAAATGCATCATGGGCTATTTGTGGAAATAAGTGCCCAAGTATTAGAGGAAATACTATATATTTTAATCTTTCATTTTTGGAAGAGGAGGATCTCTGAGTTATCAGAAGTAAAACTTTGCCCAAAATTAAAAGGCATTTTTGAGACTTTGAGTTCAGATTGTTAATCAAATTTTACCAGTTGAATGAGAAAGCAAGTGAACCTTCAAACTTTGTGTTGAAATAGCTTGTGTTATATAAGAAATTATTCTTATGTCTTTTTCCTTATATCATCTTATTTGTCTGATCAAATAAGCATAGCAAGTGAAGATAATTTGGGAGATGTTTTGAAGCTGATTATGGAGACTTTGTGCTATAGAATTATCTTTAGTCTATGTTTTCATTCCTTAGAATAGAGGATATTGGGAAAGGATTTGAACTACCTATATCTTCTATTGTTTTATTCTGTTGTAGTTTACGGTGGAGAATTTGGGCTACACTTCATTCTACGGTGTCCTATGTACTTAATCAGTAAGAGGAGTAATGAAAGACTTTGTTCTTTTGTGGGTTTCTTGTTGATTCAATTACTACCTTGGAAGTTTATCCTTTGTTTTGTGAACATCATTTCTAAAAAAAGAGAAATGGATAGTGTGATTCTACCCCTAAGTTAGTATTTAGTATAGGTTTGGTTTATAATAGTTTATAGGGAGCCTCCCCTTGCTAAGATGAGAGATTTATCTCATCATGCTGTGACTAATATAACAATTTTGTCTTCAATTAGTTGACGATAAAATATTCACCCAACAATAAGAAAGGGATGTTTTCAAAATTTAAACTCATTACCTTATTTGATATCGGTCTCTTCCAAAGTTTTGTCATACACATGAAAAATTCTCTCCAATAATGTCATGACAATATGAGATATGTAATAAATGTAATTGGGGACTCAAAGGAGAAAATTTTGGATTTGTTTAAGGAATCTGGTATCTCCTTAGTATTTTTCTAAATAATCAACTTATACTCGACAAATAATTTAATACTTATCTAGTCATTTTGATGACCACTTTTAATTAAAGTTTTTTATTATCAAATAGGATAGGGAGTAGTGAAGTCATGCAATTTTTTACCTATTCTAAAGATAATGCTAAGAGAGCTATTGTGGTGAAATGATTCCTTCACAATCCATTTTATAACCATGCATTTTTTTATATCTAAGGGAGAGTATTTTTTCCAATCACCTATTATTAATATTTATTGAATCAAAAATGATTACCAAGCATGCACCCAATCCTTCCAAATTCATTAGGTGACTAACTCTAGATTTCCAAATCATCCCCAATGATCTAGGAGATTCATAACTATTTTTAGTTGTCTTTTTATTTAAAATCATTGTATCTTTCTACATGTCTCAGTTTAATTATAGATATTTGATTTTATTTTTCATGCAAACTCTACTTTTGGATGTTGTGGTGCCATATTTAGATTATATATACATCATTTATTCACCTCTTTGAGATGAGGAATAATTTATGTAAGACATTGATAATTTTGAAATATCAAGGGATGTTCTATAACTTTTTCTGTATTTTAACTTTTTGAATTCTAAGGTGACACATGAGATATTTTAGCTAAATTGACTATTATATGAAATTTATTTGTTTATTGAGCATTAGTTAAATTAAGTTGTTAGGTTGGTTTGAGTATTTCTATGATTGAGCTTCACTAATCATATTGATCAAGTGGTTGGAGTTCTGAATTAGCTATTTTTCATAGTTAATTATCTTTTGGGGTGTCATTATAGTATTTTTTTCAATTAATTATTACTTATACTCTTGACTATATTTATTTGAATGAGTATTATTATAATTCAGTAGGTATTGGTTAAAATATACAATGAATTTCAAAAGGTGATATATTTGGGATAATTATTTCTACTAAACTTGGGAACATTATTTTCTCACCTTACTCTCTCTTTCTCTCTCTCTTGATTTTTTTAATCAATATTGACCATTATATTCTATCATATTTGTGAATATCCATATTTAATGTAGTTTTGTATATTAGTTATGAAAAATAATGTGATTATAATAAAAATTCAAGGTAGGTTTCAAAACACTTAAAGTGTTATTTCCACCATTTGGTTATCTATAGAATTGCATACCTATAACTTTTTCCTTGGGTTACTTGGTGACACTAAAATGAGAGGGATTATTCCTAGTATATTATTAGGGTTTAACCCTAAATGTTAAATTAGTGAGGATAGGGTTAATAACATAGAAATAGCTTAAGCATAAGGGTGCTAAAATAATCTATATAAGGCCAATTAATTGTAACTCAGATGAATGAACATTCTAAATTATAACACTGAGATATACTAATTATAGAAAGTGCCAAATTTGAAATATGTTCAATTGAATACAATACTATATAGAAATGATACTTAGCTAGGCTTATTGTACATAAACAAATTTGGGTTTGACATAGGTAAACATGTGTAGGATCAAGATTCTAAGACAATTATCAAATTCTATAAATGATGTGTTTGGAGCCATAGACACTACTATTGACATTGGGATTACACTATTGATGATATTGTCTATGATGCAATGATACTATCATGTATGAAATATTAATTGGATTTTTATGTGATAAAATTCACCATTATGGTTTTTTTTCACCTTTATAATGATGTCTTCAGATCTACAATACAATTTGTCTCTCTCATATTAATGATCAAACCTTAGCTCTTCACCCTTGTTCACCCTTAGAATGAGATTTGAAAAAAACGGGTTAATAGATTCATGGTGTTGATTTGACCTCAATGACCCCTTTGATAATGAGCACAACCCACATAGCCAATACTCCAAGAAGGGCCTCAACCTTATGTAGTTCTCATCTATATGTGGGGAGTGTGTGTGAAGAATGGTGTAATATGCTTTATGTAGATGCATGCAATGACTAACTTGTAATTTGAAAAATATAACTAATGGGATATTATTTGGATGCTATAAATTTTTTGTATGACTGATCCTATGACTAATATATAAATAGGGATAAATAAGGTAGAATAACTCAGTTGTGCAATTGATTGGATGAATCTTGTTAGGTTCTTACTTGGTATTATTCTAGATGATCAATGAGAAGGATTAGTCTTGTAATTATACCAAAACTTTCAAAAATATCTCATGGTAGTTTCAATAAGAAAAATAGGTTGAACCATATGTTTTTAATAGTTTACAATTTGGATGACTTTTATGTACTAGACACTAAATAAGGATTTAGGCACTAACATTGATGCTAGTGTCTCTTTGTGGCTAGTAGTGTCCAAAAGGCTAAAAAATAGGTATAGATCTATAACTAAAAATGAATTATATATCAAGTATTGAGATTTATATAGTTTAAAATTTATCTCAATCATCATAATGATATGGTTTGGACTATAATATAATCATTTAGGCATAGTGAGATGGTGAATGCAAGCCTCATAGTAGTGGGAAGGTCTAAACCTAAAGGGTAGAGACTCGATTAGTATTTTTAAAATGTAAAAGATTGAGATGATATAAATATTATATTTTAATATCTAAATTCCCCATGCCGTTAATCTAGTAATGCATAAGGATGAAATTTTGATGTTAAAGGAAATAAATGTGCACCTAGGTGTATACAACACACATTAACTTTGCTTGATACCACTTTGAGTGTTTTAATAGTATATGAACCATAAAAAAGATCATGTTATGATATAAATTAGTGCATATAATATATAGTTTGGAATAATTGAAATGCTTCAAAATAAATACAGTAAGGAAGGAGTACACCTTTACATTTATGTAACCACATTGCCTTTTTTGTATTCTACTTGGTAAAGATGATTATGTATGAAACATTAAAGATGAGAGAGGTTCATACCTAAACATTGGAGATATGAAGAGGAAGATTGGAAGGTATTATGCCCTCAATAGTGTGTAAGGATGGGTTGTGACATGACCATTGGGATCACTAAATATCAATCACATAACTTAACTGTAAATACATAATCTAGTGAGGGCGAGTGATTTAATAAAAATCATCATATAAATGTGGTGAGGTTGGTTGATTTAATAAACCTAAAATATAAATATGGTTAGTTTAATGATTTAATCAATCCAAACTATAAATAAAATGAATTGTTGTAGATAAAAAAGGATCAATAACAATACTTATCGGTGTAATTGATACTTCTTAGAGATAGTAATTTGGAGATATAATTGGTAAATTTTATATTTTTGGTGAAATAAAATGGCATATGCACCTCTAATATGTATCAAATAAATTATACATGTCAAAAATATGAAAAATTATGTTTTAAATATATCAAAAATTGATATAGTGTATAGGATTCAGACCCAAGTGTATATCTAAATCTTGTAACTTTACTAGAGATTGTGCAAGTGTGGAGGTCATGTCTTTGTGACCTGCCCCCACTAAAATGTGGAGATATAGATAAATGAGTAACCATGTAGGTCATGTATGTATGACATGCCACCACTAAAATCCATAAACTTTGTATATGTGGAAATCTTTCCCTTTATGACATATCCCAACTGATATTCACCCCATTTTAAGGTGAGGGAAATAAAATCAAATAGATACCTTACCTTAAAAGGATAAGGTAACTATATATCCATGTATAAAAAATGTAACATATAGGAGTACCATGTATATGTAGATATACTAATGAAGTGTATAGTATGTGATCACACTAATCCCTATGATTCATGATATGCATCATGGAAATATATAGAGGGAATAATAGTACAAGATCAACAAATAATCAAGAACACACATGAGATCACTCAATGTAATGTTAAAGGATGGTCTAAGGAGACTTCATACAAGGGGCATGTTAAAATTACACATAATCAAAAGGAAATGGCATATTTAAATGTAAAAATAACATATAATGGCATAGGGGCTAACATGCAAGGAACATATTCAAATGTTCCACAAGAAAGACAATATCAAGCAAGAAAATACACTCAATGAAATAACAATGTGAATAAATGAAGTATAAGCAACTAGCATGAGCATATCATATTAGTCAATACATATATGCGTTAGCAAAATATGTCATGTAAGATAGCATATCAAGTTCACTATGAAAAATATGAGCATAGATATAGACATGTGTAAGTGTTAATATATAAACTCAAACATGATAATGTAGAAATAATTAAAAAGGATATGTAATCTATATCAATTGTGATCAATGAATTAAATGCCACCATCATACTATATGACATGGATAGAAGAGAGGTCCAACATTTGTATGTGTATATATCATGTGGTTTTGGTATGCATGTATCACACTCAAAGATGTGTGAACATATTAACATGAATAAAACAATATATATGCCAAGGAGCTAGTAAACATAGGAATGCTGAATATTATGTATTTTATTAGTTATTTTAATGTTTTTGTATTTTTATTTATTTAAATGTTTTTATATTTTATTAAATATTTTAATATTTTAATTTTTGACTATATATATATATATATATATATATATATATATATATATATGAATAATATTGGTATTCTTGGGTTTGATCAATTGAATCATGTGGATGATGGTTGGAAAGGTGAAAATAGTGCATGGGATGTTCTTCTTCATGGTGTACTTGTGTATTAGAAGTAAAATCAACATCTTGTGGTATGTGGACTAATTTTCAATTATGGGAAAAGGATATACCTTTCTGATTTGAATCAATATGAGCCTCCATTTGGTATAGCTAGAATATTCCTAATGTAAATGAATATTGAGATGTATGGGGCATAATCCAAACTTTTTAAAAACCAGATAAGGAAAAAAAGTAATTGGTATTATGATGTAGCCTAAGGAGTCTTTATATCCTCATTTTAAAGTAATTATTTAAGTTGATAGTCAACTTGTGACAAACATCATATAATACAATGGATTTCTTTTTCTAAAGGATCTATATGGTTATGCTAAAAAAAGCACCACCAATGAATAATGTGATTGTTAAATATTTTTAATGTGGATGATTTATAATTTGTGTATTCGGAAGTTGTTATTTATATTGGTCATCTTGGATTGGTCTCATACTGAGTAACCTTTGTAGAGTTGTCATATAGATGTTAAGAATGCCACATATTTGTTTATGATCTTCACTTGGTAATTCATCTTCCTCATGTGCATTGGGAATACATATTTTGTATTTGGAAGGATATATGATAAGATCATGGGTATATTTGAGTATGAATTATGCATATCTATGTACACCCATATATAAGTGACCAAATTATGTGTGTTGCTTATGCAATGCTCTTTTTTAATGGAAAAAATAAGACATTTACTAAAAATTAATTTAAATTCCAAATCCAAATGTCTATATTCTAATGATTATGATGTAATTTTAAACTAAATATAGTATCATTGAATGGATTTATCATATTATTATTTTAATCGGTGAAAATGTTCCAATGTAAGTCTAAGCACTATATGTATGTTGTAAGTTAAGAAGAAAATATCTTCCAATTGTGAAAATGTGGTTAAGGAGACATGTAGTAATATATGGAAATAATCCCAAGATTCTATCATAAGAATTATATGTAAGTATTTTATTAATATTTTATCATATTTAACCCATTGACCAAAATAATGTACATATTGAATTATATGTGAAAATGGATATGTTTGACTAAAAAAAAGGTAATGGTGGTATTATAAAAAAATTGGAACAAAGATATTCAAGTATACTTTTTGTAATAGGTTTATTATGGATAATTTTATCATTGGTACTATCATTTTAGGATGCCATTTGTATTTTGAGTAAGGATACTTGCATTTTAATCTCACCTATAGTACCCATCATTGACATGAGACAAGTAGTGGTAATGGTGGTATTTGGTAAAGATGTAATCATTTGTTATAATTCACCATTTATTTTAAACTTAAGAAAATTAAAAATATCATCATTAATAATAAGTGAATGATTGGAATCACTAAATTTAGAAGTTTTGGTAATGATGTCTTAGTTTTAAGTGTTGGAATATTTGGTAATGGTATGACTTTTGAAGATTAAAATACCTTTGGTAATGATATAAAAATTGGAATTTGAGGTAGCTTTTGTAACAATACATCATTTGGAATTTGAGTAAATTTTTGAAATGATGAATCTTTTGGAATATAAAGAACCTTTTGTTTTGATACTTTGGTTGGTTTTGGCAACGAATCCATGATATCTTTATGGACCTTTAGAAAGAGTTTTTGATTGAATGAAGGAATAGTTATTTTGTTATCATTAATAAGAGGTGATTGATTTGAAAATTTTGGACCCTTGAGGGGTTTTATCATGTTACATGAAGGGTTATTTCCTATATTAATTGTTTGTAAATCAGCCATAATATCATTATGCCTTTTTCCAAAGCTATCATGATCAAACAATGGAATACTTTTCTCATATGTAACAAATGTGTTTGCATGAGGTAAATGAGTAGATTTATTATCTTAATTAATATTTATAAATCCATTTATTGATATGGTGATGGCATGGACCTGATTGGAGGGATTGTAGCTATCACCATCAAAAGAGTAGGGAGGAGGCCTTATATAATTTGGAAGATACAAGTAACCTTTTTTCACTACCTATTGTATAAAAAGTTGGATAGTTTCTTCATCATAGGTATCAAAAAAAATATATCATCCATGAGGAATAAAAGAAATAAATACTAAGATTAGGTCAAAATAGAAACATATATTATTTGTATTATGTTGATGCAACAAAGAGACTCATAGGTTAGGTTCACCAAATGCTTAACCCTAAATTTTAGATTGGTAGGGATAGGTTAAGAATATATAAATAACTTAAGCATAAGGGTGATAAACTAATATATATAAAGATAATTAATTGAAAACTTAGATAAATGACTATTATGAATTAGAAGACTGAGATATACTAAATATAGAAAGTACCAAATTTGAAATATGTTCAATTGATTACAATACTAGAGAGAAATGATACCTAACTTAGTTTATTATACACAAGAAGATCTAGGTTGGAAATAAGTATAAGTTTGCATGATTAGTATTATAATATAGTCATTATATTTTTGAAATGATGTTTTTGGAGCTATAAATAGTACCATCATTGTTAGGATACTACCATTAATGATATTATCTATGATGCGATGTTAATGTCTTGTACATAATATCTACTAGATTTTGATGCAACCAACTTCATCATTATTTATTTTGTGTCACCTTTATAATTATGTATTTAAATATGGAATATATTCTATCACTCTATTCTTATTTATTAAACCCTACCTCTTAAACCTTCACCTTTAGAATGAGTTTTACCAAAAATGGGTTAGTGGTATCACTGTGTCGAGCTAACCTAAAATACCCCTTTGTCAATAAGCATTTCCTACATAACCATTTATCCAAGGAGGTAATTATACTTATTCATTTATTCCTTATGTTTGGGAGTGTCTGTGAATATTGGTGTAATATGATATATGTATATGCATACAATGATCTATCTTGTAACATGACAAATACCACTCATGGGATGTTTTTTGGATGATTCAGAACTTTTTTATGAAAGCTCTTATTATTTATATATAAATTGGGATGAATAAGGAAAAATAAATCTATGGTATGTTTTAATTAATGAGGCTTAGTATGTGATTTCTTGGTATTTTTATATATGATCAATAATAAGGCTTAAAATTGTATTTATACCACACCTTTTAAAAATATCTCACGATACAGTTTAATAAGATAAATAGTCTAACCCATAGGGTTCAAATAGTTTTCAATTTGGATGAATTTTGAGTACTAGATACTAAATAAGAATATGGACACTAGTTATAATTCTAGTGTCCCTTTGTGGTTGGTAGTGTCAATAAGGCTAGAAAATAGGTATGGATTTGTAATTGAAAGTGAAGGATATATCAAGTTTTGAGATTTATATAATGTACAAGTTTTTTGGGTCATAAAAATGATATGGTTTAGATTATAATATAATATTTATGAATAATGAGATACAAAATGCTAGCCTTTCATAAACGTGAAGGTCCAAAATTGAAGGGTAGAGCCTTAATTGATATTTGTCAAATGTACAAGACTGAGATGCTATGAATATTCAATTTTAATATCTACAATTGGAGTAGGTGCATAAACCCACATCAAGTGTGTGATCAACCTAATTACAACCCAATCATGTATTTTTATTATGTAGTTGAAGGTTCTCATGAGAAAATTTAATTATGTGGTTGATTTTTATGTGATTTTACATGTGTATGTTTGAATCATCTCAAGATGACCTCAATGAGTAGTCAATAACATAATGATGTTTATTTCCTCATGTATTTTTTATAATTATCAAAATACAATGGGATCAATTTTTTTTATTGATAAATTAGGGTTGGGGGTCCCTTATCCATTCATTTATAAAAAAATATTTACAAAAACTAGTTATGATATTAGAAAATTCCATAATATGCAAACCAAATTCATAAGACAAAACCACTAGATATTCTTAATTTTAACAAAAAACCATAGGGAAAAACCTCAAGATCATATAAAAAATTTTAAATTAAAGTTATTCCAAGATGACCCAAACATGAATAAAGGAAGAGGAAACAAAGACCAAGCTAGAAACATAACCACATTTAGAAAGAAGAATCAAAGTCATAGTTAGGAATATCAAGAGAGAGTCCTATACATACAATCACATCAACATCCCAAATAGAATAATTGTCCAAACTTAAACCATAAAAATATACCTTTATGTCATTTCTTGGAACTCAAATCTCATTCATGACCGAAGTTCTCTACATCCAAAATTTCCTCAACCATTTCAATGAAAAACTACCCATGACTTTTCCAAGCTTGATTGTCCTTTCCACCTAAGACCTTACATTATAGTTATAGATACTCCTCAATTAGTGGATACCCTCATTTCTCTTATATTTTTTTAAATACCCCACTATTCCATGAGCATTCCTAGTTGATTCAAGACTCCTCCTCATAGGGTTAGAATCAACACAAAGGTGAGTGGCAGGTCCTTAGAAATCAAAGCTTCTACATGTAATTTACAAAGGGGATTTATAAGTAGGAGGGATCTCCCCTAAAACCCTTTTAGATATTTAGTTGCATCCACAATCCTTACTAAACAATTTTTTTGAATAAATGCATTCAAAGACAACATGGGAGCCTTGAGTCTTTCCAAATGAGGAGTTAGAATCACCCCTACTGTGAATTTTTATCCCTCATAAAATTTATCATACTTTTTAGTTAATAGACCACATATACAAATATTTCCTCCATTTCCTTGAAAATCCTTAAGGTGATTAAGATAAGAAGTCCCTAACCCAATAAATGTTTAAGATAAAGATTACTGAAATCAAAATCATCAATGGCCTGAGTCAGCCCAAATTGATGATTAGGGCCCATAAATTTCTCCACTACCCTACACATTAGAACCTTATCCCCTAAATATAGCATTAAATTAATCATGAAAATTTATGTCATTTCAAAATTTACCTTGTTATAATTTATATAAAGTGTATTTTTTTCCCACCATAGTTTAGATTGCATGAAAAATTTGTCTAGTCTGGATCCAAAACACTTTCTTCAATCTAATTTCAATCAATTTTCCCCTAAATTCCATCTCTCTTTTTTACCCTAAGAGGATTAGTAAAGGATTTAAGGTATAAATTTCATCAAAACACTCCATTTTTCATTGAGCATAATAAGATTCCTCACCTTAGAATAGATTAATGCTTTATAGCTTAGATTTTAGCTAGGGTTTCAAACTAAAAATAAAATTATCTTTCCAACCCTAAATACAATGATTGATAAATTAAAAATTCAATGAGGCTCAATATTTTAGTCATTCATGCAATAAATTTATAAAAAAGGAGGATAAAGCAAAACATGCTAGATTTCCAACCCATAAATAACACAATCATCACATCACCTTATCAATCTGTGAAAAGGTGAGATGAAATATAGAACAAAAGAGAAGGCTGATGGATCAAAAGGGACCTTCACCATAAATCAACTTCTTTAACTAGACTTATTTCTAGCTAAGAATTTACAATATTATCATTAAATAATTTTGTCTCTTTGGAAATGCCGTAATTTACAAGAAAGTCTAAAACAAAGGTTTATTTTCAAAAATAATGATTTGTTTCCCTTGTGGTGAAAGAATATAGAAGTAACAAAACACATCCAAAACTATTTTCAATGGTCGAAGATTTGGCAAGTATTATGAATCACCTAAATTAGGATGATTGAGTTTCCTTCGATGAAAATATTTTTAAACCACATTGTGCCACCATTTACACTCCAAAATCTAGGGCTTGTGCCGCCACCTCCTTGTTTGTTATGTCCACCAATTTGAGTGAATATTCTTTGATTATAGATCTATAATATTCTTTTATTATACACCTTAATCTAGAGGCTCTCAGGTTATCTCTAGTATCTCTATCAAAATTTGGTTTGAACATACTAGGAGGAGGAGGAATCCACATAGAATTATTCACCCTCCTTGGGTTTGAAGAAGAAAAAATAGACCCATTTATTGGGGGAACTTTCAAAATATTATACAATGGCCTGATTTTCAAATCCCAAGATAATAGGGATCAATTGAATCTTTTTTAGGTGGACAAACCACTTAAGGTTTTCAAACTTTAGCTTTTTTAAAATAACCTCTAGCAGCTTTCCTTTCCCTTGAAAATTCATTGATTTATCTCTTTCCAAATAATCTAAATGAGAATGGATGGAATTGATTTAAAAATATTGGAAAAAGCATATTTGGGTGAACTAATAGGCCAAAAATAAAATATGTTCATTAAAGAGAGAGGTTTATCCCATTTCTAAATAATTTTTTTCACATAACTAATGCCAACACTTTTCAATGAAAGGATAATAAAATATTTAATGATCTTCATTCTCCTCAGTAGATCAAAACATGAAGCATAAACATGGGCCCTCCAATCTAATTATACAGATCCTATCATGTGTGACAATTTCATTCTAAACAACTAACTATATAAAGTCTCATTCTTTGGTTAATCCTACCTTGTTATAGGATAGAAAGTTTTACCATCCCACCATGGGTTTGGCTTCTTCTGCCATTTGGTATCCTAATTTTACCACATATCTCCTTAATTTTCATCCTATCCATTGAATTGTATCTTATTTTTTGTTGATATTTTTTTTTCATTTTAGAGATAGTGTCATTAAGAATAAACTTATACTCATATGGGATGTGAACATTATCCAAAATTTTCCATTTACATGCCAAAAAGCCACATAAAGTCTTCTATGCTTCAAAATAATCTCTTAATTTTCTACCCAAAGATGTGGAAAGGAAGGCCTTGGATTCTTCTGATCCTTGAAACTTATGAAGGGGTCTATTACCATTATAATAATAATTCCATAATTCTTCCAATTTTTGATTGTTTATCACCCATGAAATGTGATCCTTGATGATAATTCTACATTTTAGCATGAAATTCTAATGCTAAGGGCCTCTTAGAGAGTTTTCCATTTGGATTATATTATTTGGGTTCAAGTTACCAAATTAAGTGAGCTATAAAATCTTAATCCATAATAATTTGGGATGATGTACATTTGCTAAACCAAGTTTACTCCTAGAGCTAGATTTTGAAAATCAAGCCTTTGATGCTGAATCCACCCACATTTTTTGGTAGGAATTTTTTTTCCCCATTTGAGCAAGGTCATATTATTTTTATCCTTAGGTACTTTCCAAAAGACCTTTTTCAATATGTGATTGATATTTTTCAAATCCTTAGTAGGGAGATAGAGAAAAAATATAATACAAATGGGAAAAGAGAAAATGACCAATTTTATGAGAGTTAAGTTCCCTAAGAAAGATAACCACTTGCCTTTACATGATGATAATTGGACTTGGGATGAAAATTTCTAGTTATCCTAAAGAGAAGGTTTAACAACACATATAAATAGTGGTAACCCCAAGAGTTTCCAAAGTAGTTTTTCAATTTTGAAGTCAAGGATACATGAAATGGCCACTAGAAGATATCTAAGTGAATTCATGAAGAAAATATTAGAATTTGAAACATTTACCATTTTCCCTAAGGCCTCATCATAATATTTCATGATGTTTTTGAATTATCTTACTTATTTTACTAAGTTAGTGCTAAATAGGAAGGTTTCATATGACAATTGATGATTGGTGACATTTCCTAACCATTAAATGACACTTATTCATTTCATGTCATTGGTCTCACTGGATCCTTTTATAACTCACCCAAAGATTTTACCGTTGGTATGAAAATGTAGGGAGAGACGGGATCACCTTGATGTAAACCTATAAAATATTCAAAAGTCCCATCATGGCTGCCATTGACTATCACCAAGAACTTGTAGCTTTAGATGGTACTAAAAACCTAATCACACCAATCCTTGAAAATCCTAAACTTCTCCAAAATATTCATCACAAAGTGCCAGTTTATTTGATCATAGGATTTAATTATATAAAGATTTAGGATTATGCTTTTTTTATGATTTTGATAAATATAATGTAGTATTTCATGGGTGATTATGATTCCATCCTTAATGTTCTTTCCTAGAACAAAACCTCCTTGCTTTCTAGACACCAAGGAGTGAAGGAGAGGCTTTAATTTGAAGGAGAGTTATTTAGAAATGATCTTATAGATGGTATTACATAGAGATATGGGATAAAAGTCACCAAAGTTCACTTATTGATCACCTTTTAAGATCAAGGTGATAATAGTATAATTCATGTCAAGGGACATTTTCTTCCTTTTGGGATTCTTCAATAATTCCTACCACTTCATCTCTAACTATATCCTTAAAATATTAAAATAAATATGTCAAGAATCCATCCCAAGGCCTTGTGTTTTTTTATGGAGAATATCATGATCTTATTTACTCATTTGATAATGTCTCCATTAGAGTTTTATTTTTTTAATTCTTAAACTAATTTAAGAATATGTCTCAAATTATTATTTTGATTTTGAAGGTTTGAAGCATCTAAGTAAGCCAAAAGATATTTAAAAACATTAACTGTTTCCTCCCAATTTATGTATTTAATTTATATTACTTTTCATCATTTTCTTTGATGTTTGAGATAGGATTGGAATTTATTCTATCTTTGGTATAGTTATGAAAAAATTAATATTTTTTACCCCTTCATTTAACCAAATTTCCATCAACTTTTTCCATCAGTATAGTTCTTATTTTAGGTTTAGTTCTTCTAATTCATCTAATTGTAGTTTTTCCTTTTGATAGGTTTATATATTCATTCCTATATAAAAACTTATTAATTTAATACTTCCAACTAGGATTCAAATCTATTGATATCTAAAAGATGGTTTTGAAGATTCCCCTTTTCCAAACTTTGAGATAGTTCTTGATGTAATTTATTTTTTTGTAATATGTTTAATCCAACCAAAGTAGGTGAATTTCCTCACCAATATTTTATAATCCCATGTAAATATGGATCTCTTAGCCATATTGACTTAAATTTGAACAAAAACTTGCTGGTGATGAGCCCCAGTAATGGTCTCATAGGATGTCTAAACCTTTCCTACTTTGTTCCTTTTTGTTATAGTTTCCATTCCAAAAGACTCATAAATATACTCATGTATGTATGTGATATATATATATATATATATATATATATATATATATATATATGTATGTATGTATGTATGTATGTATGTATGTATGTATGTATGATGCATGCATGCATGCATACACACACAAAATATTTGATGTTTGAGATAGGATTGGAATTTATTCTCTCTTTGGTATAGTTATGAAAAAGAAATATTTTTTACCCCTTCATTTAACCAAATTTCCATCGACTTTTTCCATCAATATAGTTCTTATTTTAGGTTTAGTTATTCTAATTCATCTAATTGTAGTTTTTCCTTTTAATAGGTTTATATATTCATTCCTATATAAACACTTATTCATTTAATACTTCCAACTAAGATTCAAATTTATTGATCTCTAAAAGATATTTTTGACGATTCCCCTTTCCAAACTTTGAGATAGTTCTTGATGTAATTTATTTTTTTGGCCATTTTGAATATGTTTAATCGAGCAAAAGTAGGTGAATTTCCTCACCAATATTTTATGATCCCATGTAAATATGGATCTCTTAGCCATATTGACTTAAATTTGAACAAAAACTTGTTAGTGATGAGCCCTAGTAATGGTCTCATAGGATGTCTAAACCTTTCCTACTTTGTTCCTTTTTGTTATAGTTTCCATTCCAAAAGAATCATAAATATACTCATGTACATATATATATATATATATATATATATATATATATATATATATATATGTATGTATGTATGTATGTATGTATGTATGTATGTATATATATGTATATGTATATATATATATATATGTATATATATATATATATATATATATATATATGTATGTATGTATGTATGTATATGTATATATATATATATATATATGTATATATATATGTATATATATATATATATATATGTATATATATATATGTATATATATATGTGTATATATATATATATATGTATGTATATATATATATATATATATGTATGTATATATATATATATATATGTATATATATATATATGTATATATATATATATGTATGTATGTATGTATGTATGTATGCATGCATGCATGTATGTATGTATGTATGTATACACACACAATAGAATTCTTAAGTTTTAATATGTTATTTCTAAATTTTATAACGTAGTTCAATGGTTTCATAGTGTTTTATATTTTCATGGCTAATTAGAATGGGAAGATAAGTGTTGTTATGTTTAAATATCACACAACCATTCTAGAAGACCTACCAAAAGTAATTGGTTAGCTTGATTTTATAATGTAGAGTGCCCAAAAAAAATAAAGAACACCCAAAATAACTAGCTAAGTCCACCCACAACTAGATTAGTGTACCTACAACAATGATTGTAGGTGATCATTTTCTAGATCATAACATAATTTCTAGTTATCAATTTTAACCATCTTCCAACTCATTCAATAGTCTCAAAAAAAATGAAACGTGATGAGAATTTTTTGTAAATGTATAAGAATGCCATTAGATCATCCTTTTTATTTATGTATTGTATGATCATACAATTTTACCATCTCACCACCTTCTTGTCTTCTTATGTTTTTTGTCTTTATATAAAATCCTATAGTTATAGCTATTATTTATTTACTTAGATAATAAAAACCTCCTCTTTATAGGGGAATATTTGTAGGTGATTCGGATTTTTAATGATGATTAACATAATCTTAGAAGGATATTGAGTGAAAAATCTATTATAATATTTTGTACTTCCCTGTAGCAACCATTCTATTGCTATAGACTTTGATCAATGAAAGTGAAGTGATTTGAGATAAGACATTAATAATTAATTAAGGGATATAAAGTAAAATTACAATCAATTAGGGCCCATTTATGAGGATTTGTTATGATAATATCATTAATTAAATAGATATTTTCTATCCAAGTTATGTGTTTACATTTCCAACTGTCTATGTTTATGTCACTTGATTATTACATATTAATTTCAATATAAGTAAATTTATTATGTATGGTTGATTGATTATATTTAGTTAAAATACATGAATATTCTAAAATGGTATCTTTACCTTTATACAATAATGCTTACATTATATCATTTAAAATTATGTAAAGTATGTTTCCTATACACAAACATTAGGATCTTAACCTTCCAAAGAGCCTAGTGTGCACATACAATGTTTAGACCTTACAAAAGTATAAAGACCCAAGTTGAAAAATTAATGAATGAGAATTATAAATAAACCAAGTGGTTACACCTATGGAACATATTCTATCAAGCTATATACAGTGATTGGAATGTGTTCAGTTTAATTGGGTAATTGATTTTCTATTTAGGTGGGTACACCATCTACTATTATTTTCAACGTTATAGGGGCATGATATGAACCAAAAAAATGAAGGGATTATATTTTAACAATATAATATTTCTCAATCCATGTTGGATAAATGTGGAAGCAATCCAATCTCTCTATATCGTTTATAAAATAAAGTCTTCTATTTTTCCATGAAAAATCTGATTTTTAATCTAGTGTTTATCACTTTAGTAAAAGACACAAAAGAGGATAATTTAATCTAAGATTGGGATATCCTTTGAATTATACATCTTTTTTTTGAATTATCCAAGTTAACATTAAAACCTCCACCTGATAAACACCTTTCACCAAGCATGTGGGATAAAGGATGATATAATTCCTCCTGACAACATTTTTTGAAGATTGGGGAGTTAGGGTCATAAAAATTAAATAAAAGGAAACAAACATCTGAGGATAAATCAATTACCTTGAAAAGTTACTAGTTTGAGTCTAATTTATATTCATATATTGACAAAACATGAGAAGACCAAATAATTACTAAGACACCTAAAGTGTTTGTGGATTATAAAACAAAACCTTTCTAATGGTTCCAACTCTTGTTAATGAGAGTCTTAGCCTCATATTTTTTTAGTTTTGTCTGCTTGAGTATCAAAATATATAGGTTTGATGCTTAACCAAACATCAAATATTAGGGGAATTTAATCCCCTAAAATTCAAGGATATTACCTTATTTTTTTAAGGAAGGGGAATTACACCCCATGATTATTAGAATAAAATAAATATTTCATTGTGTTTTGCTCACCTAAAGACACTTCCACATCCACTTTTTATTTAAAAGATATTTTTATCTTATAAGTTTTGTCACAATTTGGTTATGAAAGTTTGCACTTTGTTGTGAAATTGCGATAATTTACTTTGAGTTAAGTTCATCATTATAGTCATTTTCCTTGTCAAATAAGATGATTTATTCTTTCTACATTTTCCTTGCATAATCCTTATATGTGTCTCTATATTTAGATATAATTTTTAGGCTAGATAGAGAATTTTAATTTATAATATTAATGATCCTTTGAGATTATTCTGTGATCATCTCAAATCCTTATAACATTGATTTCAAAGGGAGGTTTTACCTAGTCTAGCCTTTCCAATAGGGATTCAGTTTTTGCAATGTTCAGGCCTTGAATGTTTGGATATTTTACATATTTCATGACTTCATTACTCTTCAAATCATTCCTTTTTAATAAATCTATAGATGGTGGTCTAGGATTGGATTTACATATTCATTTGAGATTCTTATTTTGAGAAGGGGTAACTTGAACTAACATTATTTCTAAGTGTGAACTACCTTTTCAAAATTTTAGCATCTAAAAGGTACTTTTTCCAAATCAATATTATATAACTAAACCATACCTTGAGTATTAATGATAATACATACATAATACATATATTATTTCATAGAAAGTGAGAGTGGCCTATTTTATGATGTGATCAAACTAAATGAAATTGCCCAAAAATGCTATCACCTTCAAGTAGGTTCCCCTTAATACTCCATAGGCAATCCATCCAAATGGATCTATATAGGATATACACCTTTTTATGAAGACTAAGTATCAAAATTAGGGATCCATTTTTTAATCCATAATTTGGTGCCATCCATCAACTAGGGTCGTTTTCCATAATTTCTACTTTTTCATTTTGTGAGGGGTAAATGGATACAAAAAACCCTTTCGACATAAACTTAATATAAAAGTTTTTCCCTAGTTAGTTTTTATATATTGCTCTACTTATCTAATCACTAGACATTTCCCAGAAAATATCCCAATTAGTATTTTGTCATTTTGGCTCTTAGTATATGATAAATTTTTTATTCCTCCTAGACCAATTCCTTTGGCTAGGAAGGTTTAACCTCAAGGGAATGCATGGATGGGATTTAAGGCTAAAGGTTTACCTTTATGATAAATGCATCCATTGTATCCATATCCTTTTCATATGTGTTTCCTAAAAGAATTCTATTCTCCCCCATCACATTCTCCTTGCCTATATGTAGCTATGTAGGTAGACAAATTTTAGGTGGTGCTCTATCTTCCTCTAAGGATATATGCATATAAAAAGAATAATAATTAGGGAAAACTTATGGAACTAACCCAATCCATTCACCTTATTTTGAGGCATATCAAACTCATTTAATTTCATCTTGAAGGTCACAATTGAGGAATCTATTGGAGTGTCATAAGCTAATTAAATGCAATTTGTGAAGCCCTAGTCCTCATTATTGTTCTCACTTATACTACCTTAAATACATCATAAATTACAAAGATAATATTACTTTCTAGTCTTACACATGAATTAAAATTACTATCACTTTAAATATTAAAACTACATATGAATGGTTATATCTAAATTCTAAGGAGACACACTTAGAGTAAAAACTAATCCATATTGGAGAATTTATTCATTATGAAAGAGCCAAAGGCTTGGATATGTACAACATAATTTTTGGGTCAATCAAATCAAAATTATTTTTCAATATATCTTATTACAATATATAGTGTATTTTTCTCCTAAAAAGGAGTCAAAACCAATCCATTATCCACACAAAAATCTCACACTTATATCCCCTACAAATTCTCTATTGATATCTTTTAAAACTCCTATTCTAATGTGAGTAATACTCACATAATTACTTAAAATATTCATTTTTTATTCCACTTATTATTTTCCCACACCCCCTAATTAACAAATAATATAATGTGGAACACTAATCACCCATGTGAAGACTAATTCCTCAACATTCTCCCCTTTAGTGTGAACATGGGGAAAGGAGCCACATGGATTAAAAAATATATTTTTATTCCCCACAAGATGGATTTTAGGTTTACTTGAGATTACATTAATTAAATTGAATTAAATAGGAGATTATTACATTGTTGAGGATCACACATGCTTTATTGAGTTACAACTACCTTTATAGGTTATTTGATGCTTTTTGACAAAAGACAAAGAACACACAAAAAAATTAAACTTGTAATATTATACTCCTAAACCTAAATACATAAAAAGTATGAAAAAGCTAAACACTAATAAAAATAATATTTAAAACTAAAACTAAACTTAAATTAAAAATATTAACCTAAAAAATAATCCACAATACCTTAAAACTAAAAAAAATAAATTAAAAAAAAACTAAAACCACTTATAAGTAATAATACCATGGTTAAAAAAAAAATAACTTTGACTAAAGAAAATAGCTATAAAAAATTAAACCTAATATGACATATACTATAAAATACAATAAAACTTAAAAATTAAGCCAAAATATTAAAAACTAATCAAACCACTAACTATTCAAAAAACTATCAGGTTGATTAAATAGTCTTATTAGTGGTAGATTGAGTGAAATGTGAAAAATGGTGGGAAAACATAGGTGGATTTGGTGGAGGTTCTATTGATCCAAACTTGCAAGGTCAAAGATAAACAACTGGGAAGTTTTGATAGCTAGTGGTGGATGATAAAGAGGAAGTATATGGGCTATTTGGAGGTCATGAAGCTCACTATAGAAGATAATAGGATATTTTATTGTATTGGATCCAAATTAATGTGGAAAATTATTATGGAGATATCATATAACTTTATAGAAGAGAATCCAAAATCAATGATAGTGATGAATTTATTTGTAGTATGGCTTGTTACCCTTTGATAGTCATAGAATGTATTGGAATCATAACTCTTTGGAAGAGGCCTAGTCATATCAACATAATTTATGTGAGGGATAGATATGGAATTTCATTCCAATAGATATTATAAAACACATGTCGATGATTTTGGAAGATTTGTAAAAACTCTCTATGGAAGAGCTGATAAAACCAAATGAAGAGGTGGATCTAAAGCTACATTAACAATGGCCTTTTGATCACTCTTTTTTAGTGGCCCTTAATTTTTATAGAGGCTTATTAGAACTCTTATAGTTGAATATAATCCACTTATGTTTTTTAATTTTCTCATAGAGTGACTCTTAATTTCCCTTTCTTTCACTGTGTGGCATAAATATGTGAATGTTAGAAACTTATTAAATAGATAGCTTCATGAAATTCTAGTATTAAAATCTATTTGAATATGTATTGGAGTTATCTATATTCCATGGGGTTAGTCATCTTTCCTAATATAGTTTTATATCTCAAGACATATTCTAAAATAAGATCACTTGATTTTTTCTTAAGTTGAGACACCTGAGCGTATGAGATCTTATCATCGATGTTGATTGAAAAATGTGAAAAAAACATATTTTCCAATGGTTTTAATGATGTGATAGACTAGTTTGGAATATCATATAACCACTATAATGCATAGTCTATTAGATTATGTGGGAACAAATTAGTAAGGAGCTAATCATTGGACACATATTCTAAACATGTTGTATGGAAAGGTCATAGATAGTGCTCTAGGTCACCCTTACCATCATACACATTAAGCTTACATACCATAAATATGGATGGAAAAGGAATTTCCACTATGTGTTGTGCAAAAGGTCTATGTAAAAGAACATCAGAATCCAAGGCATGTGATCGCCTAGTATCACCCTATTGCAGATGTAGCAACTTAGTCTGTAGATTATGGATCTCATACATAAGGTATTGTACATATGGAGAGGAGTAACTAGACATAGGAGGTGTTGCAATTATTTAAGGTTGTTGAGTTAAAATAGGTTGTTGTACAAGTTGAGTTGTCACCAAAGTAGGTGTAATAATATTGTTATCTAGGGGAGTAGATGATTTTTCATTATTTGATTTGTTCTATATTTCCATTATGGATTACAAAATTTATGCATGATTATGGGGTTGTTCCTAAATTTTATCTCTAAAAATCTATAAAATATAATTTTTATTGACAATAATATTTTCATTTTTAAGTGGGGGGAGAGTGACTTGATTCCCATCTTATGTATCATTCTGATCTTGATTGTATTGCTCATCTTCGGATGTATTATCATTGAAGTCAACATATTTAAGGTGTGAAGGATCAATGATGGGGGGTTGTAACTAGTCCTTTTTCCATGGTATAAGATCAAACAAAAGGAATTTGAGTATGTTTAATAGGATTGCCACTAATCCTAACACTTCTTCTTAAAGGAAGAGATATAACTTCTTAACATGGCATATATAAAATAAAATGAAATAACATTCCTAAAATAGAATATATAAAATATTAAAATCCTAACACATTTAACTTAAATAATAAAAATAAGGGCACAAACCCTAATAAAATATAGGGATAGGGTTTGAGTAGTGTTTGAAGTAAGTTAGGTTCACCAAATTATTTAACTTTTTAGGGATTATGTAGTGTAAGCCCTAGGTTGTTAAAGTGGATGAGTACAATAAATAAAGGTAGTAAATAATTAATAAATATAAACACTAATTTGTAATATAATTGACCTATTTTAACCTTTATAAAATAGAAATAAATTATGAAAATAAGTACTTAGCTAAAAAATGATCGAGACAAAAGATCTGGAGGCTATAAACTAGGATAAGAGATGATATGAGTGTTGTAAATAGTATCCAAGTGTCAAAACCCTTCTTAGATAGCAGAGACCTAACTAGATAGTGAAACCAATGTGATAGTTTCATAATTTTTGTACTAGTGTCCTCTATGCATAATTATAATGAGTTTTATCTGAACCTATGTCAAAGTCTACTAGGCTTGTTCTTATGTGCACAAGTTTTTATTCCCTATCGATGACCTATTTTGAATGGTTTTTCATATAAACCCTAGGCCTCCATGTTGTTTGGAAATATTATTGGAATAAATATAAAAGTTTGATGTTAGTGGGGTAGGTTGGAAATCCTCATAACCCCCTTATGATGGGATTTACCTTCATATCAATACTCTAAAGAGGGATCAAACTCAATGTAGTTCTCCTTAGCTAAGTGATACTGCAAGTGCAAGTGCAAGTGAAAGTGAGGCTAGTATGAATTTAAGTTTGAGTGATTTTAGTGATGCTAAAGAATATAAATATATGTATTCTAAGATTGGGATGGTTGTAGATGATTGCATGTAGAAGTAGGGTATAATAAGGATTGATAACCTTGATTGTGCAAAACTTGTTTTGAGCTAGTTTATGTTATTTGCATCTAATTTTCATCTAGTCAATAAAGGGATAAAATTCATGTATATATATTATTATATTACTTGTGTGAGTCTTAAAATAGGTCTAGATTTAAATTAGGTGTTTTTTTATTCAAAAATATATCCATTGGTGGTAAAAGGTAGGAAAAGGGTAATATCACCCAAAGTGGGACACTAGCACCATTGACACTATTGTCCAAGTTAAGGTGCCAGTGTTTATGTGGCATAACTTGAAAACATATTGGATATGATGCTAAAATGAAGGTCTGGGACTACTTTAAGGATGTTTATGGATGCATGTGGCCCACTCAAAGGTTGGATAAGTGTCTATATAGGACCTTATATAGGTAGGGGGCTAAGCTATGGATAATGTTGGAAGCATAATTACTAAGGGGGGGTGAATCAGTGTTCAAAAAAATTATTTAAATTATAATCAATCATTCATGAACTATGAAAGAAACATAGTGATCTAGCAAATCATAAAGAACCTTTTAGATGAACATGAAACAATATAACACATATATGAGTAGAAAACCCTCAAGGTGAAAAAACCTCACTATGATATATGCAAATGGAATAAAATAATATAAAATAAAATATAAAATTATATTTATCACTATCTCAACTTGGATCACCAACCCAATAAAGTCAAGCACCCACTTGACTAGGCCTTAACAAACATCTACTTTTAAGGAAGCACCAACTGCCTAAGTGACTCAACATCGACTAAGACACCTCATCATATTCACACCTCTATTATTTTTTTATGGTATATAACTCATTTCAATAGCTCATTGTTTTCAAACATTCAAGTTTTTATTCATTTGTTTTGTATACTTCAATTAAGCCTAAACTACCTTATATATATACTAGTCTCATATTCACACACCACTTGGTCAACCACACACATTTAACCTCTTAGTTTAGTGAAAAAAAGGTATTATAACATATTATGAACATAATTCAATCACAATTTGAGCCATTTTGGTTTTACACAACTTAATTAGACCTTACTTCTCCTTTAGGTCTCATGGAGACCTAATTGCATTATTAGGTCTATCCTCTTAGTGCTAAAAACTGATCTTCTTGGACCTAAATGACCTTATAAAACAATAAAAAACCATTAAATAACTTATAAAATGAAATATAATATCCTCCTTAATTCATTATTAGACCTATATCCTTTTTTCATACAACGAAAGCTCATTTAGGACATACTGCCCTATTAGGCTTATGTACCTCAAAAGTCTATCTTGTAATAATGAAGCTTAAACACCCTTATGTTACTCAAATATGACAAATGAAACATGTAGATATATTTTAAATTAACCCAAGGTCATCACCAAATTCTTGGAATACCTTCACTTAGGAGATAAAATCTTAAGACATCTCTACAACTCACTTACTTAGATCTGCCAATTCACCTCAAAAACCAATCATGATGAATTAGACGTATAATGCCTATGTAGACACTTTTCATGACTCATAATGCATATAAATGGTATTATGAGATCTATAAAACATAATTAGAAAATTCATATGGTCTAATGGTAAATATTGGTCTTGTTGACCAATTTCTTGACCTTATATCTCACAGTCCTATTTGAACTAGATAGGCCATTTTATGAGCAACTTTTTCACCATATACACTAACCTCCAAAGCTTATCTAAAGAACTATCATGACATAAAGTCATGAATTACTTATTCATTCAATTATTTCATCAATCTATCATGCACAAACCCTCAAATCTATCTCTTCAATTTTGTCTGGCTTTTTTTACTATTCACACCATTAGGTCTATCTACGAATGGCTTACTTGGATGACCAAATGAAAACACTTGAAGGATAGAATTGTTAGGATAAATTAAAACCTAGATCTATCCAAAAATTACATACAAGATAAAATATGAAATGAATTTATCAAATATTCAAAAAATAAACATAAACATGCACATAACATGAGATGTCAGATTCAACGTGGTTCACCCAAAATGGGCTATACCCACCAAACTTGTCTAGTATATTATTTCTATAAATACAAAAGAGAAAAAAAATCCTATACCAAATCCTATTACACCTCTCTACCTTTCATGGATCCAATCTGTGTATAATATTTCATTCATCCCAATAATCCATCTCAACCATATATCAATACATTTTAGGGTAAAAACACCTAAACATAACCTCTACCATCATATTTGGAAACCTTTAATCAGAAGCCTAGATTGAATACAAAATTACAATTTAACAAGGATATTTTAATAAAAAATTTCTCTAGGGCACATAGTCCCTAAAACCCTACAAGGGGGGTTACCCCCTTGCAACCTCCTATGCCATGAGGAACTCAAAAAATGGGATCCAAACCTAGCTAAAATAACATCAAAATTTTAACCTCTGATCCTAGTAGGCAATCAAGATCTACACATACAAATCTCCCACTTAGAGACTGATTGTAGCAAATCCAACACTATTGCATCCACAGTACTATCTAGACCTAGACAAGTTCATTAATTTGATTATCATCCATGAAGACCAACTGAAGTTAAATAAATCTTTAGCTTCTCTCTTGTAACTACCTTGGCCATCATATCCATAGGATTTTTATTGGTATGTATCTTCTCTAATTTTAGTTACTCTTCATCTATCACTGAATAAATGAAATGATACTGCAACTGAATGTTTTTTATCTTGGAGTGAAAAGTTGAGTTTTTGGCTAGATGGATTACACTCTGACTATCACTATATAATGTAAATATTTCTTGACTATGTCTTAATTCTTCCATCAACCTCTATAACCAAATTATTTCCTTACTTTCTTATATAATAATGACATACTTAGCCACTATGGTTGAAAGTGTAACAACCTTTTATAACCATGATACCCAACTAATTTCTATACCACCTATTATAAACACAAACCCTATAGTTCTTCTTATACCATCCAATTCACCTACCATATCTGAGAGAACATATGCCTGTAATGTCACATCTGATCCACCATAACTTAAAATTGTATCTATGGTCCCTTTTAAGTAATGAAGGATCCATTTTGCTACCTTCCAATGTTCATTTTCTAGAGCACTCATGAACCTACTCACCACTGCCACTACATGTGCAATGTCTAGCCTCATACACACCATTGAATACAATAAACTACAACTGCTGATGAGTATGGAATTTTAGACATTAGGTTCTTTTATTCTTGTGTTTCAGGACATTGTTCCTTTATTAATTTAAAGTGTGTAGCCAAAAGTGTCCCAATTTATTTTACATCCTACATATTAAATATTTCCCACAATTTTATGATGTATTATCCATATGATAATTCCATCTTCTTATTCTTTCTATCTCTAGTTATCCTCATACCAAGGATTGGCTTAGCTACACCTAGATCCTTCATAGAAAAGCAATTACTTATATGTTTTTTTGAGTACACTAATATTATGCATGTTAGAACTAGATACAAGCATATCATATACATATAAAAGTAAAATAATATATCTACCATTTTCAAATATACACAATAGTTTAAATGACATCTAGATTAACCCTGTTCCATCATAAAATTGTCAACCTTAATGTACCATTATCTTAGAGCTTATTACAAGCCATACAAACTCTTGTTTAATTTACACACAAAATTCTCCTTGCCATTAACTTCATAACCTTGTGTCTTCTCCATGTATATTTCCTCCTTCAAATCCCTATGAAGGAAAGTAGTCTTTACATCTAACTATTCTAAGTGTAAATATTCAATAGCTACTAATCTCAAAATAGTTCTAATTAAATTTATTTTAACGGCTGAAGAAAATATTTCATCAAAATCTATACCTTTATTTTGTGTAAAACCTTTAACCACCATTCTAGCTTTGAATTTATTTTTTCTTGTATTATCCTCCTTTACCCTATATACCCACTTATTCTATAATGCCTTTTTTTCCTTTGGGAAGATCCACCAAATCCCATGTCTATTTTTCCACTACAGCATCATACTCCTCATCCATAGATTGATCCCACTTATCCTTGGCATCAATCTACACTACTTCTTCATAGGTTTCTATCTCACCACCATCAGTAAGTAATAAATAATATAAAGGAGAAAAATGATCAAGTGGTCTACTTAATATTGCATATATTTTAATAGGGGTTTGAGGTACATATTCCTATTTCACATTTTGATCAGGAACCTTTGGGACATGTTTTTTTTGTAATGTCTTCTAATACTATATATTCCTTTCTGGATTTTTATTGCTTCTTTCCCTAAAACCGATCCCTGTACATGAATTTTTCATGAAACACAACATCTCTACTCTTGATTAATTTCTTATCTTCTAGATTCCACAATAGGAATCCAAAGTCATCAGTTCCATAACCAATAAATGTGCATTTTTGAGACTTAGCTTCTAATTTATTCCTATGATCTTTGTCAATATAAGAAAATTCCTCACAACCAAAAAATATTAGAAAATAATGATCTTACTTATTTTTATTCCATGCCTCCTTTAGTATTCCACCATCCAAATAACTTGAAGGTCATCTATTTATTAGATAAACTACTGTAGTTATAACATCTACCCAAAATTGTAAAGGTAAACCTGCATGCAATCTCATGCATCTGGCATGCTCCATAATAGTCTTGTTCATTATTTATGACACACCATTCTATTGTGGTGTTCTTGGAACTATTTTATCTATGAATTCCACTTACTAAATAATAATTTTTAAAAGTGCTATTACAATACTCACCTTCATTATCTGATCTGAAACATTTTAGTTTTAAACCTATTTCATTTCAAACTAAAGCTTTCCATTTTTTTAATGTATCACAAACATAAGACTTATTTTTTCTAAAGTATACCAAACCTTCCTAGTTTCATCATTAATAAAAGTAAGATAATAATATAAACCACCAAGTGAAGATACCTAAGCTGGTCCCCATACATCTGTATGCATAAACTCTAAGTTCTACTCCTTCCTGGCTGACCAACCCTAAGAAACCTCACATGTTTTTATTTCCCATATACACAATTCTCACAAAATTCTAGATCTAATTCTTTTAGACTTGGTAATTTATCCTTTGAATGTAGGGTCTTCATTCCTTTCTCACTCATGTGGCCAAGTCTGTAATGCTACAAAGTTACATCTTAACCTGTAGTAGCTACAACACAAGATGAATTAGTATTATCTATAGAAAAATATAAAGTACCTAATTTATTAACTTTTTTAACCAAAAAATAACCCTTTATAACCTTCCATGATTCTACTATAAATGTGACCATACAACCCTCACTACCCAACTGCCCTACAAAGATTAGATTTCTCCTCAAGCTTGGAACATGCCTAACATCCTTTACAACCCAAGTGTTTACATTCTATAATTTAACTTGAACACTTCCTTTTCCAATAATGCTATAGGTTTCATCATCATAAAGATAAATATTCCCATAATTACCTTAAACATAATCTATAAAATAATGTCTATGAGGGGTAACTTGAAAAGAAGCACCTGAATCTAAAACCCAAGATTCAAAAATATTATCCAAAAAAAGTATAAGAGCATATTTTAATACATCACCTGATACATTTGATTCTCTATTACCTTCCTATTATTCCTTACCCAATTTTTCCTTTCAAAACCAACATTATTTCTTTGTGTGTCCTAGCTTGCCACAGATCCAATATTCCATATTGCCTCTTGGTTTAGATCTTGTAGCCCCTTTTGTTTTTCCATGGTTTCCTCTTCCTCTATTCTTATACCTTTCTCTATTCTCCATTATTAATGCATTTTTAGATACAGATGTTTCACCTATGTTTTTTCTTCACATTTCTTCCCTTAGGATAACACCCACCACATCTTCAAATTTTAGTTTGGCATTGTTAGACATAGAGTTGCTTACTGTCATTACCAAGCTATTCTAGCTTTCAAGCAAGGAACAAAGAATAATGAGAGACCTAAATTCATCATCAAAGTCAATATTTATGGAATGTAACTGACTAGTAATTGTGTTAAACTCATTTAAATGATCTGGTACTGAACTATTTTTAGATATTTTCATATTAAATAATATTTTCATCAAAAATATTTTATTTAAGGTAGAGGTTTTTTCATATAACTTGCCTAACATGTTCATAATACCTTCTGTTGTGTTTTGTTGTGATATGTTGAATGCTATAGAAGATGTAAAGAACAACTATATGGTTCCAACGGATTTACAATCTAATAGTTCCCAATCTTCATTTGACATTTTTGATGGCTTCTTGGCTTGCCCTCTCAACAATAAATAGAGGTCCTTTTAGTAAGGGTAATCCTCCATCTGTATCTTCCACAATCTAAATTTTTATCCATTGAAATCCTCCACCTTATATTTATTTTCATCTACTATAGCTCCCACTTGAGGTCAAACCCTTTTTTCTTATGATTTAAAATTATGCAAAAAACTTTTGCTTTCATACCACTTGTTAGGATAAATTAAAACCTAGATCTATCCCCAAATCACATATAAGAGAAACTATTAAATGAATTAACAAACATTCATCAAATAAACATAAGTATCCACATAATAGGAGATGATAGATTTGATGTGGTTCACCTAAAATGGGCTACATCCACCAAACTTATCTAGTATATTATTTTCAGTAATACAAGGGAGAAACAAAATCCTATAACAAACCTTGTTACACCTCCTACCTTTTTTCCCTCCACTATGTGCACAATATTTCATTCATCACAATAATCCATCTTAGACATATATCAATACATTTTAGGGTAAAAACACCTAAACATAACTTCTATTGTAAGATATAGAAACATTTAATCAATGGCTGAGATTGAATATGAAATTACAATTTAACAAGGTAATTTAAAAAAAAAATTCTCCAAGGTACACGACCCCCAAAACCCTACAAAGAGGGTTCCCCCCTTACAATCCCCTATGCCATAAGATATTCAAAGAAAGGGATCTAAACCCAGCTAAAATAACATCAAAAATTTAAACTTTGATCTTGGAAGATAATTAGGCTCCACACTCAACAAGAACCTATCCAAAAATCATCATGGACATTTAAAATGAATATCTAAATTCTTCTACTATCCATTTTATTTTTTTGACCAATTCAAATTTTGAGAGCTACATTAACTTCTTAATAAATAAACCTATATCTATGCACTTTATCTATCACTTGACTAACCACCATCTGGGATATTTTAATACATTATTCAATAGCGTATCTAGGCATTTGTATCCATCCTAATATATTTTGAACAAAATATTTCATATCAAGTCCTTATTAGGGTTTTAGGGAGGTTTAACATAGGTTTTGGTGTTAATGATTGTTCATAAAGGATTTACACTTGAATACAAAACTAATGCCTAGAGATATTATCTAAAACCCTTCACTATATCTCCTCAATAGATCAGACTCCCATGTAGAGTTTGCACATTCCAATGAATGTCTAAAAGTGCTTCTCAAGTTTGAGACCTCATTTAGTGAGATCAAGAAGGCCTAAAATAATGATTCATGCACTTTTGCTTCAAATCTTAAACTCAAAATTTATGATTATACCTAAAAACATTATCTTACCTATTTCCATGCTCACATGTGCATACTTTCCTTGAAATCTGATTTTCATACCTTAATAGGCCAAGTAGGGTCTAAAAGTGATCTAGGTGCAGACTTAGACTGAAGGTTCTACCCAAATCAACACACCTTGAAACTTTCATGAATGCTTCTATACCTTGTTCACATGATCAAACAATTCCATATAACATTTGCATGTCTATGTTCATTTATTTCATCATACTTATACCTCTTCATGTCATGACTAGGCTTCTAATATACTTGACATCAATGACATGTAACTTCTATACATACATAACACATTATTTGCCTTCAAATTATCTCTTTCTCTTCTTCTCATGACAACACTCTCTCGTGACAACATTCTTCCAAACACCTTGTCACATCACACACTACCAATTATCTTTAATTACCTTTGACATTAAACTTCACAATATGCACCTTTGACATCAATGATAACACTAAATAAACATGTGGTCTCAATAAGCACTCTTGTCACTCAAGTGACATTTTAGATGACTAAAAAATGATTTAAAAAATTTAAGGTTTATAGAGTGTACGTGTTAGGTTGTTAAAGGGGATAAGTACATTAAATTAGGTAGTAAATAAGTAATAAATACAACCATTAATTTATAATAGAATTGACCTAGTTTGGTCTTTCTAAGAATAACAATAAGTAATGTAAATAATTACTTAGCCAAAAATTGATTGAGATAGAAGATATGAAGGTTGTAAATTAGGAAAAGAGTTGATATGAGTGTCATAAATAGGATCCAAGTGCCAGAACCCATCCTAGATAGTAACACCCTAACTAGATAGTAACACCAATGACACTAGTATCCTCCTTTTGGCATTAGTGTCCTCTATGTATAACTATTTTGAGATTTTGGGTTCACCTATGTTGGAGTCTACCAAGATTGTTTCTATATACATAAGTCTTGATTCCCTAATGGTAAACTATTTTGAATAATTTTACATGTAAACCCTAGACCTCCATGTTATTAGGGTATCCAATTAGCACAAGTATCAAAATTTGATGTTAGTGGGGTAGGATGGACATCCTCAAAACCTTATTTTGATGAGAGTTTATTACATACCAATACTTCAAGGAGGGAACAAACCTGATGTAGTTTTCCCAACCTAAGTGTTAGTGAAAGTGAAAGTGAAGCTAGTATGAATGTTGGTTTGATTACTTTGAGTGATTCTAGAGACTATAAATATATGTATTCTAAGCTTAAGATGGATGTAGATGATTATATGTATAATTAGGGTAGAATAGGGATTGATAACTTTGATTGTACATAACTTATTTTAAGCTAGTTTATGTGATTTGTATTCAATTTCCATCTAGGTAATAAAGGGCTAAACTTCATGTATATATACTATTCTAGTGCTTGTACAAATTTTTAAAGAGGTCTATGCCAACCCTAGGTGGTTATGATTCAAAAATATATTTGTTGGTGATAAAAGGTGAGAAAAATACAATAATGCCCAAACTAGGACACTATGCTATTGGTGCTATTGTTTAAGTTATGGCACTAGTGTCTAGGTGGTATAACCTGAGGCATTAAGGGATAAAATGCTAAAGTGAGGGTTGAAGATTACTTTAGGGATGTTTAAGGATATGTGTGGCCTACATGAAGGTTGGATAGTTGTCTAAATAGGCCCTAAGATAGGTTTAGGGCTAAGCTATAGATAGGTGATCTCAAGTAACACACTTAGAAATCAAGTGATATTTTAAATAGCTACATTTTCATCCCATTTATTCTATAAAGGTATCAAAGTGAAAAGACTGAAATAAAGGAAAATAAACTTACCTAGACTTCCTAAGAGGTGAAGCTCAAGAATATGGATTTGAGTGTGTGAATAATGCTCCATTGCATGTCTTGCAAATGAAATGTCCTTAGATAAGTCATTAATTAAGATATATAAAAAAAATGAGTAAATATATAAGAGATATGAAAGGAAAAAATACACCTCATTGGGTACATGAGCCATGCATAAACTTAGTGATATCCTATGTGTGCATGTGTAGATAGTGATCAATTAGTGAATAGTTTAGATTCAGTTGATGATTTAATAAATCCCCATGTGTGGGTGGATCAAGAACTAAATATGGCCTTAACTCCATCATTTACATCCCTATTCATTAGATCATGACCTATCAATACCTTGGATTTGACTGATGGTATGAACAACACTCTCATGTAGGTGGATCAAGAACTCAAGTGGACTATGGCTTCATCATTGCCTACCCATGTGTAGTAGATGCATTTGTAACTAGATTATAAAATGCAATTAAAGATGTGTAACTATAATTGAAACCATATGTATTAGCTTTGTGACCACTCAAGAACTTTAAAATAAAAATTAGCTAAGGAGCCAGTTTGGTACATAGCTTAGGGACTACTCGATAATGCCAACCACTACAGATGGAGTAAGACATAAAATCTATATTGTGATGGTGTGAATGGTGTCTATATTTTGGTTGTGTAAATGGTGTCTAGATTAAGAACATAGATAATGACATGAAGCTTGTCATTCCATCTGATCAACTAAAGAAAAATTGAGCATATGGAAATAATGTGCCACACACATGCCCCCAAATCTAATATATGTGCATATGGATTATAGATCGAGTTATAATAATCTATATCTAAGTATCTATAATTGAAATGGGAATGATCATGTTCCCCTAATCTAAGTAAACTAGTATGCATTTATGTTAAACTAAGCAAAAAATGGTAATCTATAACTAAACATGTACAAACCTAGACTATACTTGCTATATTTTTTTGGTCAATCTAGAATTTACTTAAACTAAGGATACTTAATAGTAGTGCCATATCTATATAGTAGCACTAGTGGTGATAGCATCCCACTTTGGGTGCTAATGTCCAACTATATTAATTTTTGTGTAATTGAAACTAGTCTCTCTATGATTATTTCGCACTATGTTTTCTTAAAACTAATTTTTGTATTCTATACTTGTGTACTAGAAGCTATAATATAAGTGAATTTGAATGGCCTAATCTCTATGATAAACCTCTATGAATTCCACCTCTTTTTATGGGAGTATTTGAACATATGCAAGAACTGTCCTCAAAAGAAAAATATCTGAATGATGTGTTAGCCGAAGCATATATGATATATGTGTATTAAACTAATATAATGTGTATACATGACATCAAAATTTAAGATAATCTAAGCAAAATTTGGTAATTTATGTTATATCTAGCATTCAAAATACTATCAAGATCGATATAATAATGTTAACATCTATGTAATAAATTGAGTAACTACTTATGGGGATGGGGCATGATGTCCATAAAGGCACCTAGGGAGGAAGGGGATATGTATGAGGTCCCTTATGGCATCTAAAATTGGAGTGTGTAACAATTAAGAGACAAGTGTCATGGCCATGATGCATACATGAAAGCTTGCATAAAAAACACATGAGGCATACAGAATAGTCCAAGGGGCCACATTACAAGGGACATAGGTACATGTCACTAAATTTGAGAAATCAATACATACAAGGACATGTTTAAATGTCCACATATGTAAAAATAAGGAAGTTGGAATAAATCCACATGAAATGACATGTTAAAATGTATGCATACACAATGAATAAGTCACACACAAGGACATGGGCACATGTCCAAAGTATACATATAATTAAAGGAAATGGTGTAGAGCTGTAGAATAATGGCATATGAAAATGCCCTCAAATAGAAGAACCATAGAGTCATAATCAAGTTTAAACTAGGAAAGTTATAAATTAAAGTATGTATACACATGTGGTATAAGTCTGTATAATAAAAAATATTTACATAAACTAAGTCTAAAGTAGTAGTAGTGAATACAAAATTATTGTAGTGTAGGATGATATAACCTAGTACTTGAAACTATGTATAAGATGTCCCCAAATAGGTGAATGTGTCAAATGAGGAACCTATGTATGTTCCCACAATGGGTATATAGTAATAAATATAGACCTATTTAATGGAGTTGAGTCCTATAGTAATCTGTAAACATTTGACAAGAATAAATGAAGCATGTATGTATGATAAAAATTGATTATACTAAGATAACTAACATATTTAGTTCTTGGAAAATATAAGAAATGTAAACATGACAATACATACAATATATGATTTGTATTTTTTGGATATAATATATGTACAAGCGACATGAAAATGAAACTATATACAAGGATCAATAAATAAGGAAACTATGTACAAGTAGGGAAGAACATACTAACCAATGAGTCTCACAAGATACTCACTATTAAGGTGTCCTATATCAAAGAAAAGAATAATAATTATGCATGTTGTGTAAAAAGGTAATTGAGGTCTTAGAACATATTATACTAAGTGATTTATAGCTAATACTACCTTTGGAATGGTGATAGGAATTTGTGAAGCTTATTAGGGTGCCCTATGTATTGTAGGATTCTTAGGGACCCATATGGTAGAAGATGTTGTAGATGGCATGGATGCCCTATGCTAAAAAACTTGGGAACTCAATAACACTAATATCATAATGAAAGGGGTAGAGAGAGGCTCTATATAATCTAAATCATATCTCTCACATAGGGGTCTCTCTAATAAGGGCCTCTATGGAAGAGTACATGTATGTGGTAATAATATATAAGTAGACCTTACTTGCACTAGTGTATCAACTAAAATCTATGGTGTACTAATGGAAACTATGCTCAAAACTATAACTAGTTGCTAAGATGTAACTACTTATGGGATAGGTAAATGATACTCCTATGAAAGGACCTCAATTGTAACCACCTAATTAGCATGTATATACTTGAGGCATCTATGCATGGTGGATGTAATGGATTAAATCTATTGTATCCATGGACTATTCAATAACATGTCAAATATGCCTGCACTAGGTACTAATAAGAATCTAGTGGCCACATGTGCTAGTCTACCCTGTAATGGAAGTACAATCTCCCTAATGGACCTCTAAACATGGATGTTAAGACTATGAATAACTATGTCTATCAGAGAAATGTCCTACTCTGAATAACCCAAATGTTGTATAAATGTGATAGTGCACATATTAATACTTGACCCATTATCAACCATAACACTCTAAATAGGATTATGATCAATGTAAGATCATACAAAGAGTGCATAAAAATCTAAATTGTCATAAAAATCTCCTACTTTGAGAAAGTGATGAGTGGTCTAGCTATCACTATAGTATGATACAAACTAATTATATTATGTAGGGGGTGTGTATCCTCTATAGTAGTGTGATAGGATGCCTATGGTGGATGTGCCTGATAGGTATAGTGAATACATGAAGTGTCTCCTACCTCATTAGTTGTATTTTTTGGAAATAAATCCTAAAATATTTTTGTTGCCTTAACTTATGTTTGTTTAACTTTTGGTGCCTCTATAGGTATGAAAACATCAATGGTGTTGGCCTCTATCAAATCCTGTATCTTATGTCTCAAAGTGATGCATTTATTTGTAGTATGGCCTATTGTGTTGTCATAATCATAGAATACATTAGAATCATAACTCTTTGGAAGAGGCCTAGTCATATCATCTTATTTGATGGGAGGGATAGATATGATATTGCATTCTAAGAGATACTATAAAACACGTGTTGATGATTCTAAAAGATTTGTGAAAATTATCCATTAAGGACCTAATAAAACCAAGTGAGGAGGTGGCTCTGAAGCTGTGTTAACTATGGCCTTTTGATCACTCTTATTTTTAGTGTCCCTTACTTTTTATGGAGGCTTATTATAACTCTTATTAGTTTAATATAATACACTTATGTATTTTAATTTCACCATAGAGAGAAGCTTGAATTCCTTATTTTTTCCACCATGTGGCATAAATATGTGAATGTTGGAAACTTCTTGAATAATATAGCTTCATGAATGTTGGTATTAAACTCTATTTGAATATGTATTAGATCTCTCTATCTGCCATGGGGATACTCATTTTTTCCAATATAATTTTATATCACAAGATATATTCTAAAATAGGCTCACTAGATTTTTACTTAAGTTTAGCCACATGAACATATGAGATTATATCAATGATGTTGATTAGAAAGTATGCCAAAAACATATCTACCAATGGGTTGAATGCTATGATAGACTAGTTTAGAAGATCATAGAACCACTATAATGCATAATCATTTAGACTACATGAGAATAACTTAGTGAGGAGCCAATCATTGGACACATAGTCCAAACATGCTACATGAAAGGATTATAAATGATGCTATGGGTCACCCTTATCATCGTACAACATAAGCTTGGGTACCACAAATCTAGATGGTAAGGGAGTTTCCTCTATGTGTTGTGCTAATGGTGTATGTAAAAGAACATGAGAATTCAAGGCATGTGATGACCTAGTATTACCTTTCTAAATATGTAAAAACTTAGCCTATAGATCATGGATATCATGCATAAGGGATTGTACATTTGGAGAGGAGGAATTATCCATATGAAATGTTGGAATTGTTGTAAGTTGTTGATTTAAAACATGTTATTGTATAAGCTGAGTTTAACCCAAGGTGGGTGTAACAATATTATTATCTGGGGGATTAGAAGATTGTCCATTATTTAATTTGTTCTTTATTTCTATTATGACTTAAAGAATTTGTGTATGATCATGGGTCTATTTATGAAGTCTGTCTCTAAGACTCTATAAAATATCATCCTTATTGACAATAAGATTTTCATTATTAAGTGGGGGGAAAGTGTCCTGATTCCCATCTTGTGTATCATTTTGATCTTGATTGTATAACTCATCTTTGGATACATTATCATTGAATTCCACATAATGATGGTGTGAAAGATCAATGATTTGGGTCGTATACAAATTGAAATGCAATTGATATATTAATCAATCCTAGCTTGAAGAAGATAAATCCTACTTACACTTCTGATTGTTGATACATTAGATATTTAGGATCATGACCAAGATGGGTTTTCTAAACCTAACCAAGGGATATCTTACCACAATAAAATCACTAGAGAGGGTTCTAAAGCCTCTAATAAAGTAACACTTTGAAATAACCATAGTTAGGCCCTATGTTTTCACATTCACATAGTAAATGCAAAATAAAGTAAAATCTAATATAGTGCTCACCAAAGCTTGTGGCAAAAAGTGGGGGTAATTATAATAAACCTAATTAAAATTTTATATAAAAATAAAGGAATATCCAAACTACTTTTACCCACTAACACACATGCATTTCACATGAACCCACTTTATATAACATGCAAATTATTATTTCAACTAAAAAGTATAAAACATAGATTTGGAATAACTAGATCTTGGAAAATCTTAAAATGGACTTTCATACAAAGAACACTACCAGTTGATATATTATATTTACTTATGGAAGGCACATCCAAATATTGGAGAAAATCAAGTTTTTATAGAAATGCATATATTATATGAAATCTAAAACTCTCTCTCTCATACACACTGAGCAACTACTATGAATGGAAATGAACCATACTAAAGAAAATCTTGTAACACACACAAAGCTAAAATAATTTAATATAAAACTTATAAATCTCTGATGTAACCTATGAATGAGATCACCCTCATGAACCAAAGGGTTTTTGTCCTTTGATTCTACAACCAATGAGTTTACATCTACTAATTACCAAGAACCCAAGGGGTTTCATCCTTGAATCCTATTATTGAAGCACAAGTACAACAATATGTAGAAATTAGTTGTAATGGGAAAAGATAGCCCAAAAGGAAATATTAGGATATAAATACACAAGAGGCCCCAAATTTGGTGCCAAAATATAAATCTCCTTGATTTAATAAGATGACATGATTTATAAAAGGCAATATGTTCCATCTTTATCCTTTTTCCCATGAAACATTTAGATCCTACTTTTTCCCCTCCTTTGTTTCCATTTTCCAATATTTCCAAAATTTGATCCACTTATCTTGAGGATAAGAAAGCAATAGAAAATTAGCAAGTTACCTTGTAACTCTTCATTATCATGTCTTAGAAATCCATGCCCCACTTGGTAATTTTCCCTTATAAATCATCATGATCTTCACTTACACATCTCTTCCAACCATCATAAAGTTTATATATTGTAATTTTACACCAAGTTTCTCTCCACTAAATGTGCTTCCAAACATTCCACATGCCCCACTATGATAATATTACTCATGTTTAATACTTAATGTCCCATTTTTCAAAAATATGAAATATGGTGGACCACATAATATCAAATAATTATTTCCTAATTATTTAATTAGTTCTTTGAAATTATGGGAATGGAGCAATTTTTCCACCCTTTAGATTTTTTTTGAAATGGGACATGACAAATCCCCCTTCTCAAAATTTCCTACCCTCAAGTAATTACAAATCTGAATGTTCCAAAATCATCATTCCAAAGTGATGAATAAAACTATAATGCTCATATAATCTGGATCCTATACCTATCAAGTGAGATAACTCCTACCAAAGATCACTACAAGATACATTATCAAAAACATTCAAAAAATCCTTGTGCAAATCATGTAAATTGATCACCATTGTGAAAAATAACTTGACCTCATGATTATAAGTATCAAATTAATGTGTATAACTCCAAACATCATAAATACAAACCTTCATAAAATCCATGAAATGATGAATGAATATACTTATAGCTCTTTAATTTGGATCAAATAATTAAAATGTAATGGTATTAAGTTCTCTTCTCTAAATGTTACTAGGATCCCAAATAAATCTAGAGAAATCTTCATTGTGCACCCACTACACCAATCTGATATGCATAAGAACATTAAATTTTGGACCCTCCCATGAGAATGTCTCTTTATAAGTTATGAAGAATCTTGGATGTCCCCCTAGTGGTGCATCATGAAAGGATATAAAAATATCCTCATTCACCTTGGATTCACGAGCTAAGAATATTCTATTTTTATTGGTAGAAATAATAGAAGAAGAATATAGAGTAGGCATTATAGAAAGAACATCAACTACATCATTTAATTTATAATTAATTTAATCTATATCAAACTCATAGTATTGGATCTTACTCACCCAAATTTAAAAATATTATGAGATGTCTTCACCCCATGTCTTTCCCAAGCTAAGCACTATTGGAACTTGGCCAAAGCATGTATGATGGATAGAATTTATTTGCCCCATTATTCCAAATTCTAACTTTAAAAGGATATGGGATCACCTTTCTAAACTAATTTCACTCCAAGTCCTTCTCTTAAATCATCACATTCTAGAACAAATGAAGGAAATAAATATGAAATAACAAGTACATAACACAAAATCATTACCTCCTTAAGCTTATCAAAAGCTTCTTGCCCAATTTGTGTCCATGAAAAATCTCCCTTATTTGTCATATCATTCAAGGGTGATGCTAGATGTGATCCCTTAGCAAATCTTCTACAAAAGCCATAGAGTCTTTTTGACTACACTAGTGTGGTGGGAGGAGGCTAATGAAAGATGGCTTAGATCTTATGATGATCCATCTGAATACCTTGATCACTAATCACATGGCCCAAGTACAACATCTTTATCACCTTAAACTCACATTCAAATTCTTTTATAAAGGGAGTCTGTTTCTCTAGAGTTTGAAGGACTACATATAAATGCTCTAAATGATCTTCCTAAGTCAAACTATAGACCAAAATGTAATCTAAGAAAATCAAAACAAATCTTCTCAAATAGTTTCCCAATACCTAGTCCATACATGACTGGAAGGTAGTTGGCAAGTTTTCCAAATCAAGGGCATGACCAAAAACTTAAAATGTTCTTGTAATAATTGAATATTGTTTGAGGCACCTCTTCATTTCTTACATAAATTTGCTAGTATTCTGACCTCCAATCAATCTTTGAATAATGCTCTACCCCATGTGACTCATCAATGATCTCATAAATCCTAAGAATAGGGTATCTATATTTGATGGTTTTCATGATCTCCTCTTTGTAACTTGTTGGGTGGTAATAAGGTGCGATCATGATAGGATTATATAATGATACCCATTATATGATGTGATTGAGTCTTACATCAAGTGGTAATCTTGGATTCAAGTCATTAAAAACCATGATATACTAATTATAAAATTTGTGAATACATTTCATATCTATGGATGAACTGGTAGGCATCACCAAATAACTTTCTACCCATGAAAATTGGCTTTTCTAAAAAAGCCTTTTCATCCCCCTTGTTATATCCATTTATAGAGATAATTTTGTTATTATTTGTAAAAATAAATACTTTCCTTAAAATCTAAATATAAGTCCCATAAATAACCCCAAAGAATGGATCCATTGTACACCCAAAACCAAATTAAAATAACTTCAATGAAAAACATCAAAATCATCACAAACCTTAAGGTCTCCAAGGGCAAGGACAAAGTTTTGCATCCTCTTCTTGCATGTTATATCATATCCATTAGCTAATATGACTTGGAATCCTTCAAACTCTTAGTCTTAAATTATCCTTCTTCCTTTATCAATAAAATTTTTAATATCCCCACTAGCAATAAACATGATCATTCTTTATCTAACATGCTCTCCATGAACTCCAAAAGGATGGTATTCACATTCTCTAAAAGGAAAAATGAATTATACACTCTAATTCATTAATCAATTTTCTTCCCAAATAGCTTGTCCTTTAGGAGAAACCCTTTGAGCTATGACATACTTTATTTTAGTGGTCAACTTAAGCCCCTTATATTCATTACCCTAAAGAAGCTTTCTAATGGAATGTATCCATCTTACATTTATAACCATACTATTTCTCAAAACATATAATTAATTTTATACCTTTTTCTCTTATTCATGGTGAGGATATTATATATCATGAGATTCTTTGGATGCATTTTAACTCAAGTCTTTGTCTAATACAACCTCAATTTGATGCCCTTGCCTTCTTCCAAGGCATGTGTGTCCTAAAGTCCATGAGTCCTTGTAAGAGAAATATAGTTTCTTATTCCTAACATAATTAATAGTTTCATCATTCACCTTTTCATGCACAATTAGAGGTGCATATTTTTGTGCCAAGGCAACCTAGACTCCTAAAATTTCCCTTTATAAGTATTCCAAAGCGAGGGCTTTGAATAATACTTTTGTTGAAGTAAAATAATCTCTAGATAAAATGCATTCATGTGTCTTAACTCATTTCCTAGATCCCATTTTATTATGTAAAAATATCCTTAAATTTTAGAAAAATAATCATCCCAACAAATTGGAACTATGTGGAATGGTTGAAATAAACTTGTGCTAACCTTTTCATGTCTTAAACTATTATTGCAAAAATAGTCAAGATGTTTACCTTTATTAGTTAATTTGAAAATCTTACCAAACTCACATCAAAAATTAGTATCTATTAATACATTCTTATGCCTTTTAATAAGGTCATATTGATACTTAACTTCATATGTTTCTATAACTAGAAGGTTTATTTCAAAATTAAAAAAGCATACCTTCTATCTTCTAGGCAAATTCTTCCAAGGGTTGTTTCATTTCCATTTCTAGAAACTCTAATTTTTATTATTGCTCATAAACATGACTATTTTGTAGGACATTCTCATCTTCTAATGTATCCATATTCTAAAAATAAAAATTATGTAGCATGGATTCAATCTTTTGAAGATTGATGGTGAGTTTTGAATAAGAGTCACTTTCTCACTCATGTATTCAATAAGTGATATTTCATCCTTAACTTTATTAAGATGATTAATTTTCTGATCAATAACTCAAAATTTCTAATGTTATCAAAGTTCATACCTTTTTATATTGAGTTCTCTTCACCTTCAACTTACATGGTGGATTCTTTCTATTCTTGATCTCTTTTTAGTGCTCTTTCTTGTAGCTCTGGTTCTAGCTTTTCTTATTTATTCAGTAATACATTTTTAGGTCTTTTCTCTTGGATATAATTATTTTAACTTACATGCACCACATAATTTTCCACTCCCATAATGGAAAATTGAAATTCTTCTTGGATGATTTACCCCCTCATATGCAAATCATCCCTATGTGGTTAATCTTGTTGATTGCCTCTACCTCACAATTGAGCTCTTATTGCACTTCCCTAAAAGAGAGGGATTATCACACTTCATAATTTATCTCTCCATACCTTTCATTTAGGGATTCATAATAATTACCTATATGCCTCTACATAAATTCTTTTTCATTAGGTGGTTCTTCCTCCCTTTGTAGGAATTTAACCCAACAAAGTTTTGAAGGTGGGGTGATTAAAACCCACTCATTTGATGATGATATTTTTTCTCATTCATTTGCTTTATTCAAGTTAATACCTTGGATATATTAGATTATTTTAGACATGGATTATTTTAATTTTCTTTATATTGTTTTATATAGATCCTTCTAACCTCTGTTGATTGTCTCATGCAGATAACTAATTTCATCAAAAGGAATTTTATTCTCTCCGCTACCCATTCTTTCTTATTCAATCTCTACTAGTTAAAATTTTATTTTTTCCCTTTGGATGTATCTTGATTCTCTTTCACTAATACCAATTTCATGCATTTGATATTACATCAAGATGTTAACTCTCCCAACATGCTGGCAAGATAGGGGATCTGATACATTGTAATAAGCCTGATTAAATTTTTATCTAAAAATGAATGAAAATCCAAACTAATTTTACCTAATAACACACATTCATGGCACATGCACCCAATTTATATAATTTTCATGTTTTTATTTCAACTAGAAAGTACTGAACATAGATTTGGAACAACTAGATCTTGGAAACTCTCAAAATAGACTTGCATGTAAAGAACACTACCAACTGATATATTAGATTTACTCATGGAAGGTACATCATAATCTTGGATAAAATAAATATTCTATGGAAATACATATATTAAAATGAAATATAAAACTCTCTCTCATACACACACTAAGTAGCTACTATGAATGGAAATGAAACACACTAAATAAAATCTTACAACACACGTAAAGTTGAAATAATTAAATCTACAACTTTTGAAGCTCTAATGAAACCTATGAATGAGTTCACCCTCATGAACCAAATTGTTTTCATCCTCTAATTCTTAAACCAATGGGTTTATGTCCATTGTTCACCTAGAATATAAGGGGTTTCATACTTAAATCCTATTGTTGAAGTACAAGTGCAACAATCTATACAAATTGGTTGTAATTACAAAAGGTATCCTAGAGGGAAATCTTCAGATATAAATACATAAAAGGCCCCAAGGTTGGTATCAACATCTCAATCTCATTTATTTGAAGATATGACATGAGTTATAAAAGGCAACATGTTCTATCTTTATCCTTTTTCCCATGAAACATTTAGATCCTACTTTTTCCCCTCCTTTGTTTCCATTTTCCAAGCTTTCCTGAATTTGACCCACTTATCATGAGAATAAGAAAACAAGAACAAATTAGAAATTTTCCTTGGAACTCATCATTATAATGTCTTAGAAAGGCATTCCCCACTTGGTGAGTTTCCCTTAGGAGTCATCATGATCTTCACTTCCACATCTCTTAAAACTATCATAAAGTTTCTATATTGTAACTTGTAGACCAAGATTTTCTCCACTAAATGTGTTTCCAAACATGCCACATGCCCCACTAGGATAATAATACTAATATTTAATATTTAATGGCCCTTTTTTCAAAAATATGAAATATAGTATACCACACAATATTAAATAATTAATTCCTAATTATTTAATTAGATCTCTGGAATTATGAGAATGGAGTAATTTGGCCATCCTTTAGATTTTTTTTGGAAATAGGACATGACATTAATAAACATAAAAAGTAAACATGAATAAAATATCTATACTCACATTAATGTATAGGAAATATTAATACATGGGGGAAAGGTACAAATTCAAATCTATCTACTCTTACAAAGGAGGAACAAAGTTAGGAATACTTGCCTTTGAAGATGAACCTACTGATCCTCAATCTCTCCCTTGGCCAAGGTTCTTTGAAATAGGTTATTGTGATAGGTAAGGATAACAAGGATAAGCCAAATTTAATATAAACAATTTTTATATACATCTAGAAGACTTCTCCAAAAGATAATATTCCTATCTCCAAAGAAAGTATTGAAACCCTAAGCTATGATCCTCAAGTAGAATGGTGGATAATCAAATGTGTAATATATATTATTATTCTTCTCTTATATTAAATGACATAAATGGATATATATATATATATATATATATATATATATATATATATATATATATATATATATATATATATATATATATATATGAATCAAACTATTAACCTTTCTAAAAGTTTATCCGATAGGGTCGACCCATTTGAATCTATATCATTATTGATAAAAATAAATTAGGTCTTGGTCTAAGTCAGCCAGGGTGTGACTTAGACCCTTAACATGTTTTATCAATTTGAATACAAGGCTGATGAGGATAAAAGTGTAACATAAACTATAAAAAATGGTTTTAGGCTTGGGAAGGGGCTAATGAAGGTGGTTTATAAATCCTTAGAAGAGTGTATAAGAGAGTAGACAAGGATTAGGTAAGTTCTTAGGATATGGTTGTGTTGATAACAAGTGGTGGTATAAGGGATAACAATCCTATGAAGAACCAATTATTTTCCCACCTCTTTCCTAGTGCACCCTTTAAGTCTTGCACTCAAAGAGATTGAGACTCAATGGGTTTCCATAAGAGAAAAATCATTAGTAATTGATAAAAGTTTGAAAATATTATGTGTACGCATATGCTCTACTTGAAGCTCATCACATGTCATATAGGTGTAACAAGGGATGGTGTTTTGGGAAAAGAACATAGCAATACACAATACTAAAGTTGATTAAATTATAGTAAGAAAGAATCAAGATAAATGAAAGGACATAATTAACAATTACATAGATTTACTTAACTTATTGTTGTAGATAAGGAATGAAGTGAAAGAAATGTGAAAGTGTCCAATGTGTGGAACATTAGGTGACCCTGAAGAAATTAGAAAAAAAGAGCAAAAATAGATATTTTTACAAACTGTACACATAATATGTGAAAAGATTCTCTATAATGTCAAGATTCTCTATAAGGTGAGAGAGAAATAGGGGTTGATTATGTGGTAGTGGGATAATGTAGTGTTATTAAAGGTGGTCTACTACATGTTAGAGGGCCAATGTAGTATGCTAGAGGAAGGGAAAGGACCAATTTCATATTAAACATAATAATTTAGTTTGGAAGATCAAGGGATGATTTAGTATCAAATGGGCTGATTATTTTTAGAAGGATGAGTATAGGGTCAATTTAGTATCAAATGGGTTGATTGTGTAGGAAAATAAAAAAACATAAGAAACTAAATTAAACTAGTTGATGTAGTTAATTTATTAATTTTTAAGAATGTATTTCAATTATGTATGATATGGAGATCTGATACATCCTTTATTATTTGATATTTTGTAGGGACACTAGAGATATTGGCACCTAGTAGATGCATCTAGCTACTAGATTTGTTGGATCATTTAAGTGATATCAATAAAGTTTGATTAGTTTCTTTGGGATTTAATGACATCATGAAGATGAGATAGATCCCTCCAAGTGTTGATCTCATTGTCATGTTCCTAGGAGCATGGGAATGGTTAACCAACACTTTCTAATGTGAGGTATATGGGGATGCCATTGAGTTGGGTATCACTCTGGAGGACGTCCATGCATTATTTGAACTTATGATAGGCATGATACTAGTGATTAATGATATACTAGAGGATGGGGATGAGAGATAAACATTATCCTAGTAGGCTACATGATCAGATAAGACTCACCCTGGGTTGAGGGTGATCTTATTTGACATTTATTTTTTATCCATTTTGGACATTTGAAGGGTAGTAATGGACTCATGACAATAGAAGTGTTATGTCATAAGTCAGATGACAAAGTACCATAATATGTGATAGCCTTGTGTCAATCCATATTAGTTTAGGGAAAACTCTATGATTTTGGGGTTGTTATCTAGATCTATCTCATGCATGATGTGTATGGGATGATTTTTAATGGGTATAAGACCATGAATAGATATATAAAAAGTTCCTCATGTATCAACCAACTACGTTAACTCATGTGGTCAATGGTAAGTTGACTCAAGTATTGAGGTGAAGATAGGATCATGTGTCATGGGCCATGCCCCATGTGCCAATGAGGGGAAATTGTGTGGTAGACTTATATGCACATAAATACTATATGGCCTAGTTGG